>JAUMHD010025940.1:0-41778 GCA_032359135.1 Ulvella scutata | reverse complement strand
GACATAACCAAAGGAACCATAGTGGCTCCGTTCAAGACATGCTTCCTACTCTTCGCTCTCTCGGCATCACGAAACAATTTAACAAGTACTTAGCAAGTACTACCTTTCCGGTTTGTAAAACAGAACTTCGCTGACATAAAATATATAAAAAACATAATTAGGCTTTCCCCATTCCTTCACTATATCTCTGGGGTGCAGATGCTGCAGAGCCCGTCGATGAGGATGATGAGGAGGAGTTGGACTGTGGAGATGACTGGGGTGATGGCGGAGACGGTGGCTACGGGGGCGCTGACAGCATGTCGGACTCCTGCGGTGAGGTGGCGCTCACTGAGTCAGACGATGACGACAGCTCCTCTGACTTTGAGCCCTCTGGCAAGCGTTCGCAGACGCATGCATGCTCCCGCAAACAAAACGGTGACGGTGCGTGCCCGCGTTTAATACATCACTGCAGCCCCAACCGTAATTGTAGAAGCCATGTACCAGCCAATACTGGCGTTGTATCTCCGTTACTGGGAATATCAAGAGGGCGCTTGGCACAACTGCATGTTCATTGGTAGAACTGTCTTCCTGAATGCAACATTCCTGTGCCAGGGCTGCTTGGAAACAAAGAAGAAGAAACAAGAGCAATGATTCTGTGACACACTCAAGTTTCTGCTGTGCAGAAGAAACTAGAGTGTGTCACAGAACCGTTGCTCTAGTTTCTTCTTCTGACTTCTGTGACCAGCAGACAGGCATGAAATGTGAGACTCAATTGACAGCACAGCCGATAGGCTCATGAAGTGGGTAAGAACCTAAATATTCGCAAACAGCTAACAAATAAAGCCCAAAAATCTAGAGGTTTGGACACTTCTGGAGTCCTCCAGTCACCCCAGGAGGCCGTCGCATGGGGATGTTGGCTCGCATGCATTGCACCCGCACACAACCTTCATCCTCCCACGCATGCCTGCATGGTACCTGGGTTCATGCGCCGTCATGCATTGCACACCAGTTGTACGTACGCATGCCACAGACACTTACGGTGCTGTGTGATGCGTATTGTGATCAGGCACAATAGAACAAAGAATACGATCACTATGCTTGTTGAGTGTGGTCTTGCACATTTATTGCCTGTACATATGAACTGTTTGTGTGTTCAAGCAAGGCCACAAAGAAGGGCGGTGCCGCAGCAAAGAAAGGTCGGGCCGCCGTGGACAAAGGTCGGGCTGCTGCGGGGAAAGGCGGAGCAGCCGCAGAGAAGGGCGGGGCCACCGTGGACAAAGGCGGGGACGCAGCAAAGAAGGGCGGTGCCACAGCAGAGAACGGTGGGGCCGCCGTGGACAAAGGTGGGTCAGCGGAAGCTGGCGAGGGCGCAGACCACAGCGAGGAGCAGCAGCTCCAGCAGCTGGTGTTGTATGATGACAAGGCAAAGCTGGCACGTGAGGCTGTGGAGGACAGAGTGAAGATCAGAAAGGCCAGGAAGCTCAAGAAGAGGCCTGTCACAGACTGGGGGGCATGGAGGAAGGGCAGGAAGGATGCAGACTCCACCAAGCTTGGGACCAGGCCGCTGCCGGCGCCGGAAGCGGCTTCCCCAGCGGCCTGCGCATCACCCAAGCCGGAGCCGGAATGTGATGAGAACAGCTTTGTGCCGATCAAGAAGGAGCCTGGTCACAAGGCGGTGAACAAGGAGGGTGTCGGCAAGGCTGTGAAACCGGAACCTGTCCCCAAGGTGGTGAAGACTGAGCCACAGCTGTAGCAGTCAGGAGGATGTGTGCAGCAATGAGGTCCTGCTGCCAGAAGATTGGTGCACGAGCGCACATGATGCTGGAATACAACGCCACGAAAGAGAACTGTGCTCGTGGGTGCTGGCAACAAGGTGTTGTGTGTGTAAAGCTACAGGCATAACTCCATACAATGGCTCATGTACCAGCAAATCAACGCATGGCAACTTAGCTCAACCTCGACAAGGTGTTGTACACAAGGGCCAAGGGAGAAGGGATGCATGAGTCTTGCAAAGTTGTACACGAGGAATGCCGTGGGCCAAGAGTGGTCTGAGAGGGAGTGGTAGAGTCCTGTTCTGTTCTGATAGGGATTGTGGTGTGCAACTAGCTTTGTGCAACTAGCTTTGTTCCTGTAGTGGTGCAGGAGGGACCAGCACGTTTGAAGTTGCCACAGTCAAGTGGTAGCTTGTTGCTCATGCACCTTTTGGATACCTGCGTTCTTGCCCACTCCATGCCTTCTAGGGTTGCGTCACATAGCAGTAGTTGCATCGACAGGGTGCTGGAGAACGCACAGATGCATCTAAAGAACAGCCGTCTAATTTCTGTAACGTAGCATTAGGAGTTTTGCAGCAGTAAGTTTGGAGATGTGCATGTATTTCGCAATCTGGCACGTTCGAAGCAGTTGCAAAGTCCAGGGCTGAGAGCCGCTGGGTGTTTGTCAACTGCTCTCAGGGCTCCCTCTTCACATGTTTCTCGCAATGGGCAACGGTGTCTGCGATAGTTCGTCTGACAAACTAGTAAGGCAGTCACTAAGCAAGACACCAATGGCCTAAACTATGCAATAATCCATGGCTGTCGCCATGCAGTGTGGGAGCACCTCTGCATCGCCGAATGCTACACAAGGTGCGGCAGAGCAGATCTCAGATATCCTTTGTTACAAGCCGAATTTGGTCTCTAAATACAAACCCCGTACTCATTCTCACAAACACAAAACATCATCATGAATGCATGCATATATGCGTGCAGGGCAATAGCTAGCATTCATAGACGAATGCTAGATATTCACCTGCGAACTATTGTCCTCTGTCACTCACTGAGCAGCGGCAGGGGCACCACCCTCGCCCTCAGACATGGGGGTATCAGAGGCCTGCCCAGGGAGCGACCTGAGATCACTACTAAAGTCTTGTGATGGAGCAATCACCTGCGGTGCCTGCGCCTCTGCCCGCGCTAATACATAAGACTCGGGGCCAGCCACCCCCTGCGCAGGTACTGCAGGGCCAGCTTTCCCATCCCCTGGGGGGCGAATCTGATTCTCAAGCACTGCTGCGGAAGGTTCTGCTTGCTGCGACAATGAGTGCACAGCCAAAGGAACGGCCGCGGAAGCAGAAGACTGCAGAACAGAAGCTTCTGGCGCTGTGGACACTGGCTGCCATGCCGACTGCACCGCCACAGGGTTGTCAGAAGCGAGCGCTGGCGGCACGTGTGCATGGGCAGCAGGCATTGCGCTGATGGCATGAACTGCGTCTGCGGTAGCGGAGGCGTCGCCGACTGTTCCTGGCGCGGTTGTGGCTACAGGGGCGGTGCCGGGATGCATGCCGGCGCCGGACATGTATGTGAGGGCGAGCTGCACGGCGCCATCAGCGGTCTCCTGCGAGACACGCTCAAAGGAGAACACAGCACCGCTCCAGATCGTCAGCTGCATACATGTGCGCATTGTTAGAACGCTACAGCGGTACAGAGGCGGGATATAGTCGCGTGTGAAAGGTCATGAACAGAACTTTTTCTGGTGTCATTAGAATCGTAGAGAGCTTTGATTTGCTACGTTCTGTGCTGTTTGTTTTGAAGTCGCAGCCTCTGAGATGGTAAGGTTTACACACCGATAGCAGTGGCTGGGGTGGGCTCAGGCACGTACAGGAGGGTCTCGCCTGCTTGAGTTCCATGCATGCAGCAGAAGCCGAACGTATCTCTCTCTACTGGCCGGACGTACGCGCTGCAGACCAAAATCCAAAAGGCAGAAATGCCAAGGCGGCCATTCTAGTGAACTGGTGTTTCTTTTAACCTAGTTGCATTTGGGTACTTGCATACTGTTTTTTTAATGCAGAGGCCAAGGCAGCCACCGCTGTGCAGGCCCCAAGGGGACCCACAATAAAACAAAATTTCATACGAACTAATCTTCAGATAAAAAGTCACCAGGGGGGGTTAGCAGGGAAGTGGCCAGGGGTGCACACCACATCGCACAGCTGCTTGCAGGTCAGTAGCTGCTCCAGGCTCTGCACAAGGCTCTTGACCAGCTGCGCAGCTGCAATGGAGAGGATGGCAAGGAACGGCAGGTACGGAGGGATGCCCCCGTGCAGTGTCGCGTCCGCCAGCATCCTCCGCAGCTCCGAGGTTGCACTGCACCGCCACGCACACTCACATACTGAAGTTATGCCTGTAACTTTACTCACTCTCATACTGGGGCTCGCTGACGCTGGGGCTTATGCATGCAAATACATGGGGTGTATGCATGAGCTTAACCGCGCAACCTCCATGGCTGCAAGTTTTCTCACACACAGAGGAACATGTATCTGGTCCGGTACATCAGAACACAGTGGTATAGATTCATCGTGCACATATTTCCGCTAAAAGAATAAGTCAAACGAATGCTACCGTCCGAGTAACTGAAACAATTTTGCATGACAGGCCGGTGTCCTGAATTCAATCACCGTGCTTGTGCGCACTGCGCTTGTTCGTTGCTCGTGCAAGGTCCTTCTAGAATGTTCTGTCGCTGACGACACACACTTATTGTGCTAGTGGTCTAATGGACCACTCCAAAGTTTTTTGGTTACGAGCGATGTCTAGACATGTCTTAGACGCTGAATCTTCGAAAGTGTAAAAGTATCAAATATGGACACAAACAGAAATCCAACAACAAAAATAACCCCTCCTTTACAAACCGGAAAGCTAGTGAAGAGACAACACACAGCAAAATGCACAGAAACACAAATTCAACACAAAGCAAGGAGGCGGACCTGTGAGTGTACTGCTCGAAGTAAGCTTCCTGCGCCTCAAAGTGGGTGCGCAGCTCAAACAGCTGCGCCTGCAGGGGCGTCGAGGGGGGGGGCTCAGTGCCCTGACCCCCCTCGCTAGGGGGCCTCTGCGGCGCCACCCTTGCAATTGCCAGCCCCAGCACCACGGTCGGCTGCAAGCTTCCATGCCACAGTGCCGCCCTGCATCCATGCAAAAACGTCTCGGAACCTTGACAATGTTCCAGAACATTCTGGCGGAAGGGTCCTGGGACAGTATACAGAGTGCTGCTGTGATGGCAGGGTAGACCTTGGGACGTTGAGAAAACACAACGTCGCCCACCTGGTTTTAACAAAAAAAACTACCAAATTGTACTGGTTTAGGCATGAGTTACAGTGTAAAGGGCTGTGCACTGACCACATTACAAGTAGCGCAACGAATACGCACAAGCCAGGGGTATAAGTACTGTCAGCGAAATGAATGAACATCTTGAGTGCTCACCCCGGAAAATCATGAACTGTTACACGCAACGCCCCCGAAAATGAATATATTTCGCTGACATAAGTAGTCTTTCGCCATTCCTTAACTATATCCCTGGTACACGCAGTATCAGAAGGATGCAAGCAACAGAGAGGAAGCACGAGAGCAGGAGGGCCCTCCTCCTCTTGTGGGGGCAGTGTTGGAGTGATGCATTCATACGTGAAAGAAAAAATTGTGTTCACTGTGAACATCTCGTACTCTATATCGCGTTCTGTGACATGTCTACCGCAGCAGGGCACTCACTGTGTAACTTGCTTACAAAACATCATACACACATGACACTCTAGGTTCGCACTTTCTGTTATGTAGGGCAGACACAGAGAGACACACCGTAGGTCGGGGGGACAGTGCAACTGATTGCACAGAGCAGCAACGTGGCCTTCTGTCAGCATTGAGCGCAGCAGATCGGGATACACATCGAACAGAGCCTTGAGGTCCCTCACAACAGAGGCGGCCGCCTCCTCCCTGTGCCCACCGCCGTGGCTGTGGTGCGCGTCCGCGCTGGGGCACACCGCCTGAAGGTCCCCCCACCACTTGTGTACCTTTGCGATCGCGGGGGGGGCCGCGGCTGGGGGGTGCTGGGGCTGGGGGTGCTGGGGATACTGGGGGACCCTGGTGGCCACCGTGCCGGACGGAGGCACCGCGGTAGCGGACGCGGCGCGGTGGGCGTGCAGGGCTGTGCGCAGCGACTCGACCTCCTCCCTGAGAGCATTGTTCTGGTCTTGCAGTTCCTGCACGCCCAAAACATCCATAAAATAGCCAGAACCACAGGCTCTTGAGCCAGCAGTAAACAACAGAACCGTTCTCAAGTAGCATACAGGAAACTCCCCACCGATAAAAGGATGGTCGGGGGACACCCTGAAACAGCGCACAGCGGCATCAGGCCGCAGCTCGCGGCACAGCAGCCCACATCCTTACGAACTGGCAAGGCAGTGTAAAGGATAAGAGGTTAAATGGGCAGATACAGCACGCACGTTCATGAGGTTTTTTTTCTTCTGCCGAAAACGTTTCGCAGCCTCCCGATTCTGCTGCAGCCTGCGGCTCTCTCGCGCCTTGAACGACTCCATCGGTCCGCCTTCCCCGTGGTCGTCGTCTCCACTCCCTGGGGCCACATACCCACCCCCTGTGTCATCGTCGCTTCCCTGCACACCGCACCCCCCTTATGGCCCCACACGATCCTGGGGCTTTCGTTGTTCGCAGGGAAAAATGACAGCTTGATGCACAATGCATCTGGCGACATGTGGCATGAGTAAGTTGTTGTCATTGCGAGAAACATGCTCCAAGGCGCAGCGTAAGGGGACCTTTTCATGGTGCTCTGTGAGATAAGGGCTTGCAGTAGCAGCTGCTCTTGATATCCAAGTACCTGTCTGGTTCAGTGGCTGCTACATGCTATGCATCTTACAACGAACGAGCAGCAAGAGGGAGTCTGAAAACACCCATCGAGACAACGTGATGAGAAGTGTGAACAAGAAGCAAAACTAGGAAAGGAATGGATGGAAAAGCGTAACGCACCTCTCGCAGGCGCTTATGCAACCCCTCTGCAGCCAGAGGCGCTGCTACAGGCATCGGCACGCTTTGCAGGGCTGCTGTCAGCGGCACCGCCACCTGCGGGGGCTTCGCCCCCTGCGCGGCTGCGCTGGCGGTGGCGCTTCGCCCCACCGACGCTGCATGGCTTGCCAGCGCAGCTTGGGTCAGGCTTATCGCCGCACTAACTGCAGGAATCGCTGCCCCTCCCACCGCAGGTACCTGCGGAGGGGTTATGATGGCTGCAGGGGCTTGGTGCTGCAGGGCCGGAGCGCGCTGCGTGAGATTTTGTGCCATGGAGGTGACAGGTCGGTTGCGGAAGTCCTGCAGGTTCACTGCATGAGGGGCATGGAGGCTGACCGCTTGTGGAACGGATGCAGGAGGGGCGGAGCCGCTCTGGTGGGTGGTGGAAGGGGCAGTCTGGGTAGCAGCAGCGGCTGCAGCTGCTGCAGCCGCTGCTGCAGCTGCAACGTTGGCATTGGGAGGCATCGAGGATGCATTGGCCCAAGCAGAGCTGGCATCAGGTACTGCTAGATACGAGCTCTGCAGGAAGTAGGGCTGCCCGGTGAGTGATTCTAGAGCGGCCGGAGCATGTTGGGGTGCCTGTCGGCCATCTGCATACACAACTGCATGTTGGTTCCCCTTCTGTCTGTTGCAAAGGAGGTGTGTTGCAGGCCTGATTGGCGCGCCTACCTCAAAAATGCACACACTGCTAGATTTACGCAGGGCTACATCGTCTCAGAAAAGTATCGTTGAGCCCACAGCTGCAAGGGTCTGCATCTGGTGCAAAACCTCATGCTTGAAGCGCATATTCGGCGGTACAACGATGGCTCGTGCGCTTTATTCCGACATACCGTAATCGGTCACTGCAATCATTTTTTGCACGCGGTTGGATGTGCTTTATAGCGTACCTGGGACATCTGTTTGGGATGTGACATTCTGGTGTGTTTGTGATGGAAGGTGACCTGTCATGCGTTCCGTTGGTATCTAGGCACCAAATACCTTCTCGAGATCGCCAATGATTCTGCAGTAGAAAGCTGTGGGATTGAGTTGGCAAATCTGCCTGAACCAGGTTGGGCACTGAGTGAGCTGCAGCTCCTAGCATCCTGACTCGTGCAAAGCTAAAGCGTGAAGGTATAACTCGTGAATCCTGAATGATCTTTGGACAGGGACTTTGGGATGGTTCCTCTACTGCTGCTGTAGAAAGAACGTGTGCAGGCACTTGCCCAACGCTGAAACATAACGCCATCCCACCGAAAGCATGCACGCTACAACGGCGACTGCGGCATCACGCAATAGGTGAGGCGACTGGTAGGCCTGGAAAGCATACCAGCAACACAGTTCACAAACGACGCGTGCGGAGGTGACGTCAAGGAAGAAGTGACGTCAAGCAGTGTGCTGTCCAGAACCCCGCTGAATATCTACATACACAATAACACTGAAAGCATGCTCCAAGGTGTAGCCTAACAGGACTGAGACACGTTCAGGTATAGCACACATCATAGTGCGCTTTCCTATATTGCTCCAAGTTTATGCTCACTAATTCAGCTCTGAGAAGAAGAATACAGACACAGAACACTCCCTGGTATGCGTCGGGGTTCCTGTGAAAGTCGTTCGCAAAAGAAATGACAGTGCGGATGTTCCAGAGACGATGAAGGCACGGAAGAAACCACACCTTCCTCGGGCTCAGAGACGTTATATACTCCATACTCGCACGCCAACTTGATAGTTTGAGTTTGGGCTTCGAACCATCCTCTGCTAGGCATGTTGCAGGTGATGCATGGAAAGATGTGCAAATGTCCCTGCCACATTCCGCACAGTGCAGCACATTTGTGTCTCCTTCACAAAAACAAAACATACTACAGTACTGTGATGCTGCCAGGCATGTCTGATTATGAGATGTGCAAGAATGTTCGGTGCATTCACAACGACCCCTGTTCTGTCTGGACCCTGACTCCTGCTATCGCAACCTCAGCCTGGCACACAGTATAACATGCCTAATTCATGCGATCCAGGCTTCTGTTGGGTCAGTCTTACCAGGCTTCTGTTTCCAGGCTTCTGTTGGGTCTGGTGAGGATATGATATCGGATGAATCTGATGACAACGTGCCGCCCAACTGGGGCAGGCAGTTCACACTGCTGCCTTCATGCCGCTAGTGTCAACAGAGCTGTACTGTAGTACAAGCCTGCGAGGTGCTTGTTTTGGTGTTCTCATGGTGCTCGTCTGGGAGCTTTGTCCACATGGACTGACTGCACCTAGGCTTCTGATAGTGCAGTTAGAAATCGAGAGTTGGCATCTACACAATGCAGGGCACGCTGGTGGACTACAGTATATGCAACCTGGTTGGAAGCTTTTCGATTGTCTGAAGCAAGGATTCCATCACCTTGCATGCTGCCTGAAGGATGCACGTGATTGGAATCGTGGTGAGGTGACAACAGGCCGACCGTGGAACAGTTCTTCTAAGATGCTCAGCTGTCAATAGTAATTTTGCCATACAACCTGAATCGGTTTACTCGTATTCGATATCGTGTTGTCTATACCATCTCCTTCGTTGGCCGTCTCTCATACACCACTGTTCAGAATTGTAACGTGTGCAGAACACGGATAGAAATGTGGACGGTACGACACGACATTAACTTGTTGAACATGCACATGGTTCCGCGTTCGAGCATGTTGATATGACCGCTCTGTTGCAACCGTGCAGGGTGTCGGCCTGCGAGCACGGAGCACTGGCTCTCAGCGGTCCTCCGTTATCGCCTTCAACAAGAAGGGGAACAAGAAGAGCAAGGTGAGATACTTGTTGAATGTGCTTGTTTTCGTTCTTTCACAAAGACGACAGGGTGCCAAACGAATCTGTCAGTGTGCAGGTGGTGTTGCTGTCTAACGTCCCCAAGCTCGGCTCACAGGGTGAACTCTTGAGTGTGCAACAGGGCTACATGATAAACTACTTGATACCTCAAGGCCTTGCAAAGCGGGCTACCCCAGAAATCCTTGCGTGCGCTTCACATCTTGTTCTGCCGCTGCTCTCTACTGTTTCATTACAGCTTTGTGTGCTGTCTTATTGCAGTCATCTGAATTCATGACATGGGTGGTACATTCTTTCAGCGGTGAAGCCGGGATGCAGGGAAATACAGGCCAAGATAGATGCTGAGGCTAAGGAGCAAGCTGAGATTAAAGCCAAGGCCAAGGCAATGGCAACAGCTTTGCAAACTTTGGGTGTGATCAAGATCCCAAAGAAGGTACGCTTGGTTTGCTCATCTGTTCTTGAGCTGCAGAGGGACAGTTTGATAAATCCTGCGCATGTCAGGTGACGCATTGAAACACAGTTTGGCCATTCAGGTCGGCGAGAATGATCAGATTTTCGGATCTGTACAACCACAAGAGATCACAGCGTACATCGAGAAGCAGACAGCCAGGAAGCTAGACCATCGCAACATCACACTGCCAGAGATGAAGACACTAGGATCGTATGACGCCACCATCAAGCTGCATCCAGAGGTTACTGGGTATTTCAAGGTACAAGTTACTAGGCAGGCAAACTAGCCGCTTGGTGTTGTATCAGGGTCTGGTGGTTGTCAGGGCTCTCATCTAGATGCCGCGCCTGCATCAAGCGAGGCAGCACAGTTGCATACTTCGCACTGTATATACGTTATGAAAGAACGTTGCTTTCACCAACATAGCAGTGTTCGTATCGTATGCTGCGGGATTTATCTCGCAGACATGCTGCAGCTGATGGGGAGGAAGGGCATTGTGTACTTACATCGACAGTTGTGGCACTCAGAAGCGCAAAGAGTGCACAGGCGTACAGCATCCGAGACCAAGCAACAACGTAGGGACCGCAATCAGAAAGAGCTCAACATCTACCACAAGGCAAAAAAGCCAGATCAAAACAAACAGTCAGCCACCATCACAGACAGGACAGCGGGGAAGCAGCGCCAAACAGAGAGCCCTGTGTGTGAGAGAGGCACTGCCGCCGGCCTGGCGGCCCCCGTGTGGCACAACCAGGAGAGGTCACAGTAGGAGGACATCCGGGCGGCTGCAGGCTGCCCGGAGGAGTCGGTGGGGGGGGGAAGGGGCCATTAACATGGGGCCAAGCAGGGGTGTGTAGCCTGGTGGAAACAAGGGCTGCTGAAATCACAAGCCCTTGTCGTTGGTGTGAGAGCTGCAGCATACAGCTAACGTGTGTGTTGAATGCCGCTACTATTTTCATATAACTTACGCAATCCACAGTTGCTAATGAATGGTGAGGCAGGATGCAGGCAGTACCCGCATGGGGGTAGTGTTGGGGGTTGGAATGACTTTGTCAAGGGCACGGGGATCACTCAAGTGCATGAGGTAAAGAATCGTAAGCAAATAAGGGAGCTCTGAGACGACAAAGAATGAAAATCAAGCATTGGCGCCTTGCGGGGCTGCTCGGAATTACGACCAAGCAGTGTAAGGAGCATAAAGAATGCCTGTCGTGATGCTGCTGCCGTGCGAGTGAACTCCATGCTCAGTGGTTCCTTAATCCTGTCTCTGTGAGTACATATTGTGTCCCTTGTGTTCTTGATCCGTCTGTGTTCCTGGGGGACTGTGAGGCTGATGTCTGTGCTGAGGTGTACTCCGTCAATGCCGCTTATATTCTCCTTGTTGGTGCTGTTGTAGCTGACGATGCGGTCCCTGTTGGCGACCCTGTCTTTGATTGCAATATTGTGCGGCGTTCTCTGCAGCCCCTGTGTTTGCCTTCGTGGTCCCGTGTGGCCCGGGGGTGTATGTCCATGTCCCACCCCTTCGGGGTTGCTGAGGCTGAAGCTCTTCTTGGGTATGGCATGGTTCACGATTAGCCTTTTTTTTAGATTGCGGTGCATATTTTAGGATTTCCCAGCTGTTTCACGTTCAAGGTTGTAATAAACAACCCCATTGGGAACCACACCGTACCCAGGAAGAACTTCGGCCTCATCAGCCCCAAAGGGGCGGGACAAGGACAGCAACGAGCAACAATGAACAGGGATCCAAGCAAAAAGCCTGTAGAGAATGATACGTAAGGCTGCAGGCAACAACAGGGGCGCCAACAGGGACTGCGTGAAACATACCACGGGAAGCATGTCGACGGGAAAAACACTGTGTGTTGAGTACTCTGCTGATAGTGCAAGCACTAGGCCTTGCTCCGGAAACTTGAACATCTGTTCTTGCGACTTCAGTCTGTGGCAAACAGGTTGAATATATACCAGTTCTATCCCCAGCATGCACAACAGGGATTTGCCCACAATAGAAGCCCTGCGCAATTGACGCACGAAATGCAGCGCAGGCAGATGCTGCCAACTCCCACTGACAAATGGAAACTGTTGCTCAGCGCTACCGAGTCTGCGTTGTCTTCCTGTAGCATTCTAGGTGACTGGTTCGAGCCAACCGCGCGTGCCTGAGCTTCAGCCTTGAACAGATTAACACGTCACAGGCGTTGCTCGCACGCTTCAAGCAGTAAGTGGCTCCGACTTGCGGGGGCGGTGCTGAGATTATGAACGCTCAAGCACTCAGCTCAGTGGCTCAGCACCAAAGCTGTCGCGTGTACCTAGCCTCTCATGGGACCACAGTTTATCGCTCTTCGCCAGTGATATCTTCCTCTTTCTACTCGCGCAGTAGTTGTGTTGCTGCTTCCGCGTCAGACCCCGACCGATTGAGTCTGAGCAAGGCCGACGGCGAGGAAGCGACTTTTGCGCCACTTGATGCATCGAGCAGTGGAGGTCTAGGTGGCTCGTCTGCTGACCCATTCGGGCCACTGGTATGTGCTCTTTGAATCCTTTTGGTGCACCGCCGATCTCAAGATGAACCATAATTGTACGGCACTCGCAGATAGACCTCGCCTACACTTCCCTGCTCATTGGGATGTTCGTGTCAGCTGCTTCAGTAGGTTGAAGCGTACATGGTATCAGCAACCTCTTGCCACTCTGCAGGCACTGCTGCAAGTCGGGTTTTCAGAGTCTGAGTTTAAAGAAATCCAGGCATTCATGAACAGCATGGACGCTCAGATGGTTGCTCTATACTCAGCAGACGCAGCGTCACTCAAGGGCAAGCTCTGTGATGCTTTCGAGGGCGAATCTGGATACAGGGAAGCTCCGGCAGGCACACAAAGAGCCATAATTATGTCTGGCATGTACACGTCCGAGGTACCGAGTCTATTAGCTGTGCTGTATTGACAGCACCCATGTTCCATCACCAGCTGTTGCTCCACACCATCATGCAGCCTACCTACTGACAAGTAGGTTTCTCAGCAATCCACAGAAGAATTTGCGCGACTGTGAGTGTGTCTGTGTGTACATTTCAGTGAATTCATGCAGCGTCCTTTTGAGCAGCTGAATGGAGAACCTTCTTTCACTCGCAAGCATGAGCCCTTCTAAAGTTCCGCACCAGCTTGTTTCCCCTACTACATCCTTCTGATGGAAGAGATCTTACATGTCTCCAAAGCACGCATTCTATGGCTGCAATTTCCGTCTCTCTGTTTGGGTTTTTGCCCGTTGTTTGCCTGAGCTGCGCGCGAGACGCAAGACTACACAGCTTGATGGATGTACAGGTCATGGAGGTCATTGCAGCATACAAGGAGGCTAGGCTGCCCCCCATAGTGTTTGCTGGTGTTGTTCCGAACAACTGGGAGTCTCCCCTCACGTACCTTATTGATGAACTGTACAAAGACGCTGCTGCCGCAGCGGAGCGAGCACGCCTTGCTGCAGAGTCCATTCAATAATCAGGACTGTATGATCATTTCTTACTTGATCCTCGATCAACTAGGAAAGTTGCTGCGGCTTACAGCTTGAGATATGTGCTGCCCGTGATGGTGCACAGACTTACTGCGTGAAATTCATTAGTTATTCCTCCTGATGGCTGATGCCTGAGTTATCTTCTCGTACCACCACCTGAATTTCCTGGCAGCGATACCGGTATAGCAAAGGGACATCGAAGGTGCATTGGTCCACCAGCATCACAAAGTAGCCCAAGATTTGGGGCACCAGTCAATAGCTAGTGGTGGTGTTTGGGTGCTACACTTTCATGGAATGAGATGCCCTACAATTACGTTTTCTTTCGGCCCGCTCGATAGTGGTTTGTGTGTGTGCGCGCGTGTGTGTGCTCACACCATTTGTCCTAGCACAGCATTGCCAGACGTTGTCTTGTGGTAATAAGGTAACAATACTGTTGTGCCTGTGGCTCAGTAGTGTCCGGAAGGGTCGTATTTTGCTACACCACCAAGTATGGTTGGGGTGGCATTATTTTTCAGGGGTTGGTACCATGGATGCGAAGGAGCTGAGCAACATAATGAGAGATCACTGAGTGCTTCGCTGCAAGGGTTTTGTGTAAGTGTGTTTGATGACACGTGAAATCACGTCGATGGATTTGACGACGCGTTCGTTGATCAGCACTGGAGCTCTTGCAAGGTCGTGTACTTTTCGGTGTTTTTCCGAGTCTTACGGCTGCTGGGAGTGAGGGTGGTGTTCTGTTACTGGAGTGGTGTCGCAGGCAAACAAAGTGATGTAATGTGTAGTTGTCGTTTTGCTGCAAGCATCTAGTCCCACAGACCTGTCCAGGTGCTGCTTGAACTTGCTGACTGTTTCGCACTACATCAGAGCTTTGCAACAGGGGTACCGCATCAGGTGCTGTGGCAGGGGTCCATGAAGGAGGGGGAGCGGAATAGGGGGCAGCGAGAGTTACCCATCACCCCTCCCTCTCGTAACTCTCAGTTGCGTGCCCCCTTGCTCTTCCGCCCCCTCCTCCTGCCAGCGTGTTGCCATTCGGCCGTGCGTGTGCCGTTTATCCCCCCTGGCTGCACCGGGCTGAGGCCATCCTTGACGACACCTCGCCAGCACGAAGAACCGCGGCGTCGAGCTGTCTGTTCTGCGCTGGCCTGTTCTGTCTTCCCGTTGTGGTTCGGACATGAGATGCTTGTGTGAACGTGGTTGGCGCTGGTTTGTGTCGCTGGATGGGCTCAAGGTGGCTTCTAGCTTATCTTGTGATTTGTGTCTATTGATTTGTGCTTCATGGTAGTGACTGTGCACAAAATCTATAGTTGCGTGCTTCAGAATCACAAAGAGTGCATACACCTAAGAGCATCAGAAACAAGCCCACAGCACACAGCACCCGCCACGAGTATTTTCAAGCGCCACAGAGACAGCTCCCAACACGTACACATGAGGATCTCACGCCAGAGGCACCGCAGAAATACGTGACGAAGCGGATGGGGTGCACCACATGCTGCCCACAGACATGGGCCGCCAGCTAATTGCCAAGGGCACTGCACGAAGCACCCCCCAGCAGGTGGGTGGCCAAAGAGCCGCAACAACAAGCGGCCAGCAGAAGCCAGGGAGCCCAGTCTCGGAGAGAAAGGGTAGAGGTGGGGGCGCCGAGCTGCAAGCTGGAGGGACGGGAGGAGAGTGAAGGGGCGACACGTAGAGGCTGTGTGTATGCTGGTTGGTTGTCTGCATTGTTGGCGTGTTTCAGATGCTCATTGATCTGTGCACTCTTTGTTCGTGCAAACGCACCACTGTCAATTTCAACAACCATTGCGTTACCACAAGATCCATGTTGATGCACACTGTGCAAATCTATCAGTGCCTTGTTTGCGTTTGTAGAGGCGACACAAGGCGACACACCGTACTTACTGAGAAGCTTTAGTCTCACTGCCTCAATGTAAAATTTTTTGAAGCTAATCGGGAACCACGCCATACCCAAGAAGGGCTTCGGCCTCAGCACCTGCAAGGCGGACGATGAAATAATGAATAAGTACATTGCTCGGGGACTATGCCATACTCATTTTGAGCTTCGGCATCAACAGTGGTGATATTCATTCACTTCATTCAACTCGTTCAAAGAAACCACAGACCATTGACGAACCCTGCTCAGAAACTCGAAGAAAAGGAGAGACGTGGCTCTGGCCGGACCGGGATTTGAACCAGGGACTAGTGGTTGCCACGGGCCACGGCTGAGTTGAAGGTCAATCCCAAGACCGCACAAAGAAAACCCGAATACACAGATATCTAGCGGTATGTCAGGGGGAAACCGCCTAAGCTGATCCTGAAAAACTGAGAATGGCGTACTCTCTGATCGAATAATAATAAAATTTTCTGATAACACATACAGGCACACTGTCCACTGGGGTGCTGAGGCCAAATCCCATTTTGGGTATGACGTGGTTCCCGATTAGTGTTTCCCGGGTGTTTTTGGCCACTGGGGTGAAAAACATCATCCCCGAAAGCAAGTTTAAGAACATGCTGCAGCAAATATGTATCTAGGCCTGCTTCAAGTGCTTGTGCGGATGTCGAATCCACCACCCACGTTATGGTTGCATGTATAACATTCTCCCTGGTTCAGAATCTCAGTATACCTCAGGAAGGGAAGAGAGTGAGAGCGCGCTTGCAAGATGGACAGACGGCCGGCTTGTGGGCGACGCAATTCGCGTCACGAACGTCTATGCAAGTACTTCGATGGGCCCGATTTCATGCGCCACTCGGCCTAGTACTTCTGGTACACCAACGCCCAGATTGCTTCTCGCTTGTTGGCCAGATTTTGGCGTCCAGTCAGCAGAATCTTGATCACGTGCCCTGAGCGGTCAAACTGTGTACCCAAAACAAGCCGCTTCCGAACTTCCCGCAGCAAAACTTACACAGTTCTAGCACACGCGAACTAATCCCCGTCGAGGCTTTACCCATCTGGTTCTGTTGTGCTGGTATACACCTCATCCAGGACAGGATATCTATCCTGCAAGAAAATGTATGTCAGAAAACACATGCCCGGCCACGACACTTTAGAAGGTGAGGATTGAACGCAGCCATGCGCATCTGGAGTTGCGTACCTCGCACACCCATGAGGGATGCGAACAGCGCAGAAAGCCGTTTTGAGAAGCAAGGATAGTGCCGATTTTGAAGCATGGCGGCGTCGCCGCGCCAGCGGCCGCAAGCATCTACATCGAATGCGCATCACGAAGCTGACCACCGAGTTCAAGATTAAAACATAGTGTGCTAGGTCTAGAACTTTTGTTCAAGGTGCTGCACGGCGCATCCGCCGTCCTCTCAACCGCGCGCCATCGCTGCAATCCATGGTTTGAGCTCAACAAAGTGCGACAAGACCAAGAATCGCTGCTGACGTCAGGGGATTCGTGTGCCATGAATTCTTCACCAGTGCTCTGACACTGCGATTCGCTAGAAACATTATGCGGCTCCTCAGCAAATCAGTCCTCACATCATTTTCTTGAGGTTCTTCTGTCGCCACTAGACCCGGAACACTCACCGCATCAGATCTGCTGGCTTGCGGTGCACTGACGGCCAGCGTTCATGCCCAGTACGCTTCAAAACTGCTTCCCAACGGCACCAAATTGAATCATGGAAGTATTGAACCTGTATCGTTTGTCGCGGTGTAGTGTAGCTTAGCGCGGAAGCTATTCCACGACAGTGTGTCACTGTTGGGCAAGGTCTCGAGAAGCGGGATACTCATCATCCTCGCGTGCGCAGAACACTCCATGCGACGGCACCCGCACAGCTAGAACAACGGAACAACATATGGTGCAGATGCAGTGTATATTTCGTGCCTGCAAGTGAATGTTTTTTGTCACTACGTTGGGGTCTCACTCAGTGAACTACGTACAGTGTGCAGTTGAGCTTGGCTTCGTTCTGTGATATGGCCTTCCAGATCAGTTGAGTATTCGGAAACATACGTGTCTGCACTATCGTTTTGAGTGAAGAGTTGCAGCTTTGAAGCCTCTTACCGAGTTTGTCGGCCTCTGCTGTTGGTGCGCTTTTTCCTGCTCGATCTTCAGCCACCCTGTGGCCCCAGAGCGCACTTAAACCATCTGAGTATACTCGTTCAAGGTCATCTGGTAACCACATGAAACGGCTGTGTAGCAGCATTCAATGCGCTGTTCACACGCGGTGTGTTCTCACCATACAACATCCACTTCTCAGACTTTTAGAGCAAAAAGTGCGAAACAGATTCACACTAGAGACGCATTGATTTAGTATGCCGTTTCTGCTGCCTTTTCTTGTGCCTTAATCGTTGCAGGCGCACCCATTGCACTAGAAGTGCGAAGAGAGATTTGCGTATTCGTATCCACAGCAGAGATGCGTGCAACTTCAGTCCACGCTACATTGTTCGCAGAATAGTACCTGTTTCTGTTCGTTTTGAGCTTCGGCTTGCTCTTGCGTCTTTTGTTGCCGGCGCCAGCATATTGTTCGTGTGGACGAATGGGGTCTGCCGCCAAGACGACTGTGTGCGTCGTGCTCTACATTGCACTCTTCTACAGAGACAGTGCAATTTATGTTTCTGAGGTGGCAATGTTCCTGTGTTGCCCCTGTGCAGATGGGGCCCCTCATATAGTTAGTATGCTGCGTGTATTGCCAACTCAAGCGACACGCCGTACTTCGACACGAACAAGCCATCCGCCGCTCAGCTGTACCATGTACTTGTGTTCGCTTCCTGACAGTTGCATGCTGCTCCGCGCTGGAAGCTGACATGTACATGAGTTGCGATTCGAATCTGCTCTGCATTGTGACCATAGTCCTAGGCAGCTGTGGTTTTCGCAGCCCGTACACTTCTGCTGATAACATTTGTACATATTGAACACGTTCGCCCCGAGCCGAGTACACTTGACGCTAATCTTAGCCATCCACTGCTTGTGGGTATTGCTGTTCAGGTATTTCGCGGCCCTTCGCTCTGGTTTTGAGCGCTCTACACCCAGAGCAATATGTACACGCTGCAACGTTGCTTCTTTGCTATTTGCGTACACATTGATCTATTTCGAAAGGCCCCGCAGAGCCTTCATAGTCAGCTTTGTGTCGTTTCTGGCTCATTCCCTGCCATCCGTGCACTCTTGTCTCTTGTTCCGTGCCGACAACGGCTCATAGCATTGTTTTTCTCCTTGCCAATAATTTGATGGCGCTTTATTTCTTGTGTTGCTGCGTGCACCAACGCAGTGGGTAGGACTCAGCTGCAGCAACTGCCCAGCCAAGTGACTGGGCCCATCTGACGTGAGACAACGCTACAGGAATACCAGCCTTGGCATCCATGAGCACATCAGAGCAAGCATCAGCTCAGGCAGCCAACACTGTTCCTGGCACGATCGCAACTGGAAGCGTTGTACCGGCACCTGTTTTGCCCTTCCCTATGGTGCACGCACACTACCTCGTGCAGCGACCAACGCACGTCTCTTCATCCTCGCTCAGTGTTCAACCGCTGCAGGTGCGATTTTGTAGTCTGCTCTGAACGCTGTTTATGCACACGAGCAGGAAGCAATGTTTGTATCGGCATCCTGCGCTCGCCACCACAAGCCCTACGTCAATGATGCGATACGTCTTTGAGCATGCGAGTCACAACTTGTTCGATATGGTTACACTGCTGTAGCTGGACGGTGTCGACTGTGTCCTTGCAGGTCCCAGCTGTTTTGGGGACGCCCACTCAATCTGTCAGGATGTTGGCTCCGATGCCAGATCCAGGCAGGCCTTCAATAGGATATGCAGCCACTTGTGAGACCGCAGCAGTGTCGGCGCCCAGGCCCATCAACGCAGACCAGGTGTGTTCGCTGTTTATTTAGCAGTTCACATCATGTTGGAATACATGCTAGTATTCTTTCATTGCAAAGGTCACAGCCTCTCAAGAGCTCAACTTTGTCACAGCATTCACTTTCGATCGAGGTTGGGCGTGATTGTTGGAAGTAGTTGTGGTGGTGCGTTCGTTTCCGAATCATTCAGATGAGATGCCATGTACTTGGTGCGAGTAGAGTGGCAGACATTTGAATCCAACAATTCATCCATCATGCCATAATGTTTTACCGTATGCAGGTGTCACCTCTTTTTCAACCATCTCCTCTCTCCAATGTAGAGGGTACCTCAGCGGGTGCACAGGGTGGTACTTCACTACCAAATTCTGTATCAACCTCTCTACCACGCTTTGCTGATAGTTCGACGCGCATGCCACCAAATCCACCCAATCCTATCCCTGCAAGGCCCATCTCAGCACCGATATCTGGCCCTATACTGTCAGGGAATGCATCTGGTGATTCCGACTCGGCGACACGTTTTGGTACCTCACCAGTGGCGGTGCCATCACACCCATCACTTATTGGGGAGGAGCTTGGGCGTGGAAAGCGAGCAAGTGCCTCGCGGGGGATCGCTGCTGCCATGGAGGACAATCTTCGGGGTTCCAGCGCACCAGAACCTGCAACTCCAATCGCAGAACATTCTGCAAGCGTTTCAGAGCGCCGCTCCCGCCGAGCCACATCCAGTGTTTCCGCTGTAACACGTTTGTTGAAGAATCCTGGTGGTGTGCAGCTATCTCTCCCCCGTGAATGAACTTGTACTAGGTGCATATGTAAGTAATTGCCTGTTAGTGCGAGTTTGAGTGGAGACACACTTCAATCACAGCTGCATGTACTGAGGTACTCAAGCTGAAGTGATATGTATTGTTTACAGGCCGGGATTCCAAAGTCAATCCCACCAAGTACCGCGGCGTGCGCCAACGACCCTGGGGAAAGTTCGCAGCTGAAATCCGTGATCCACACCGTGCAGCCCGGCTTTGGCTGGGCACCTTTGACACTGCTGAGGAAGCTGCATATGCATACGACCGCGCAGCTAGGCAGATACGAGGCAAGAAGGCGGTTTGCAACTTCCCTCCCCAACCTGACGAGGACATGGGTGTTGGGGCACACAGCGGACCAGGCGGTGCATCCGTAAGCCAGAGCATGCCAACCAGTAGAGCAACAGGTCCTCTTGCTTCGGGTGGTGCTGCCGCCAGGGGATTGGTCGGCAGCGCCGATTCTGCAGCTCGTGTGGGAATCCCACATCGGTATGTTCACCAACATCATCTTCTCCCCTTCCCAACAATGAAGCATGTGCTTCCCAAACTGCGTATTAATATTTTGTGCTTGCAATTTCTCATCTCATTTGGATACGCTGAATGCATGTGCCATTTCTTTCGCGTGTTGTGACTTGCTAATGCACTCTCACTGCGTGCTTCGCATGCATAATGCATGGTGGGTGTTGGGTGCAGGTTCAGGAGAGGTGTCACAAGCCAGACAGAGACAGAGGATGATGACACTGAGGGAGGGGATGATATGGAGGAGGACGACAAGACAGCAGGGCGCAGTGCACCAAGTAGCCGCAAGCCCGTCGGAAGGGGATCAGAGAATACCGATAGCCACTCCAATGCAGATATGGAGATGGAAGATCTTGCTTACACCCTTCTGCTGCTGGCGAATGGCGACCATTAGCGTGGGGCGCTTATCTAGTTCAAGTTATCGGGAAGCTGAAGCGATCGCTGTTGCAACCACCTCTGTTGCTGATCATCCACCTGTATCACGTTGAAGGGTGTGCTGCGATAGCTTCCAACCATGCACGTGATACCAGTTCATGTTTAGGGAGGCACTTTGAAGGTTCTATTCTGCCCCATGCCAAATACACTTGTGCAAAGTTTCAAGTTGGATAACTTGCAACGCACGTGGCTTCGTCTGGAGAAAGGTGTAGAAGTAGGTTTGTTTCTTGGCGCAGAAAATGGTTTTCGTCGCTGGCCTCCACCCCTTCGTTCCTCTGAATGATTGAGACAGAACAATTGCAAGCGCCTGTGTGATAGTATATTGCGCATTGATGGGCAGTTGACCTTGTTTTTTCTTCCGTCTCGGCCTGCAGGTGAATCTTCCTCTACTGACAGCATCAGCTCATGTATCCATAGAGGAGTGTAGCTGCAGAGGAGTGTATACTGGATAGGCGCATGCTTGCGATTGTTCTCCTTTTTCAGATGCCCAGGGAATGATGCAGATATACATAGCAAGACATCCTGGTGTTACTTCCCAGACAGTAATGGCCTGTGTAGGCAGGGCTTCGTGAGGGTATAGTCACGAGGTTGAACCACTGCTCGTTTGTGGCATGAGGTGTTTTTGGTGGTGTTGAAACCGAGTGAAAAGGCTTGTCAAGAGCAGGTAAACACAGTTCAGAGTGGGGTTGTGCAACGTAGGCTGGCACAAAATGGCAGAGCAGGTTGAATGTTTGAGTCTGGGCCTTTGTGCTGTGTGTCTTGTATTGAGTGTGGTGGGGCGAGGGAGGGATCCAGTCCTCCCTTTTATGGTGGCTTTTTGTGAGACTTCTGACCACAGTGGAAGGTCGCACACTGCTTGCTTTGTGTTTATTTTGTATGCTTTCTGTCTTGTCAGTGGACATAAACAGGTATGTGTTTTCTGTCGGAAGAGGTGTGTTGTGGATATGCACGTCAAAGGTGGTGCCCATAAGACCACGTCAGTGTCCTGTAGGGCCATTCCCTGCTTCAGCAAACAAGTTAATGAGAATTGAGTTTGTTCGTAGTAGAATCATCGTTGAATTGCTTTCTGTAACAGTTACGGCAGGAATCCTTGCTGGTTCCTGCACAGATTCACTGGCTGCGTCTGAAGCGTCTCTCCTTGGCGATATGTGCTCGTCCACAACCGATGTAGTGTTCCAATGATTTGCCCAATGTTGGTTTCTGGGGGAAGCGAAGCCTGAACCAGCTTCCTTGTCTGCAGTCTTGATAACAGCCAAGTACTTGGTGCGCAAGATTGCTGAGTGGGATAGTCATTTTCAATTTTCCATGGGTAGAAGAGCTTGTTGAGAATTGATGTCCACCGCACTACTGTTCCAAACAAAAGATCCCTGGGGTTGACAAGCACCCCACCCTCCACAGCTTAATCCTTCAGTGCCCATTCAATTCTGTGGCTGATGACCGGTTATATTTCAACAGACACTTGACGCCTTGTGCGGGGTCTGGGTGTCGTTTTTAGCCCATTCACATGACAATTTTCAAATGTACAGATTCCCCCGATATCTGGACAGCTCTATGTTTTTGTACAGCGTGGCATCGCTGGGAATTCAGAATCCTGGCTGAAGACTCGGGCATCAAAAGAAGAGATGAAAGCGTTGCTGGTAGTGAACCTGTATGCGAGCTTGGGGTTAGTCAAAGCTGTGCTCATCGTGCCACACTCTGGTGATGTCGTTGCCGCGTGTCTGGTTCAATTGATATCCCTTCGGTCTCGTGTTGTTCATCTGCGTAACTCATTACCTTGTGCATACACAAGCGTGCAGCGTATCCTTCACCAGCGTCATTGAAATCCGCGCCAGCTGTTGAGGACTCAAATACCAGACGACAATGACAACATCAAAGCGGCGAGCTCGAAAGGCTCCGGAAGAGGTATGCTGATTAGTGCAGGGCCATCACTACTCTACTGCCTGTGCATCGGCTGACTCCCGCTCTTCAGAGCTACATATGGTCACACGAGAGTCCACATCGTTACAGCTCGGATGTACCAATTGCCCGAGTTCAGCGTGTTTTCTAAGCTTGCCCTGGCACGTGAATTTATTTACCCACTTCGTCTTGTTAAGTTGAGTACTGCAGGTGAAGCAACACTGCGCAAGCACCTGCCATGACAAGCTGCGCCAGCAACCCAACGCAGCAAAACAGATGTCTTGTAGAACTTTTCAATGTGCCTGTCTGATGTTCCATCTTTGCGGAGTCTATGTCAATGTCTCTGACGTACAGACTGCATCGCATGTTGCAGATCACTGCCCCGGAGTCTTCTGGACAAGCCGACAATTCCACTGTAAACGTATGTCCAGCAGAAGAACCAATGGTAAGTGCTGCTGCAGCACCTGATGTTGCACAGAAATCCTCTCAACAGGATGAGGGAGCTGAAGCTGGTCAGGAGCCTGATGTGACTGCCGCTGCGCAGCCTTCTGGAGACATGGACGATCTACTGGTGGATGAGAAAATGCTCATGGCGGAAGAATCAGCCAGAGAAGAGAGTAGAACAGCTGAAAAGCCCCGCTCTGGGGGTGGGCTGACACATGAACGTCTACAGAAGCTGGATGTGCTTCTGGACCAGGCACAAATGTACAGCAAGTTCCTCACTGAGCAAGTAGAAACAATTCAGAATCAGATAGAGCAGGTAATATTCTGTGCACATCTCTCCCATAATTTTCAGTATAACCCACCTTAATAATTCGGCTCTCCTCAAAATTCGGTCCAATGAAGGAAAATGGTCAACATCCAAAATGAAGGGGACAAACTGTGGTGTGTGCCTTAGTAAAAGAAACCCGATATCTTGGTCTTCGTGATGATTAGCTCCGGAACGCAGAGGTATAGCCTTAGTAAAAGAAACCCGATATCTTGGTCTTCGTGATGATTAGCTCCGGAACGCAGAGGTATAGGTAACATAATAATTATCCAGGTGAGAGTGAGAAGGGACACTGAGAAGTTAAATGTGAATATCTTGCGCATAAAAATCATATTGCATCCAGGACTTCATTCCAAATGCACACTCCTCCTCCATGGCAATTGGTCTCTTGTATGCCATGCTGTCTTGTGCTGATCCCTTGTGTGTGCACAAGACTCTCCTTGCATGCCTGTGATGGGTAACTGGCAGTGCCTGCCTACCTGACTCATGAAGTTCCTTCCAAGGCCTAACAAAGGCAGGTTGCCTCATCTCTTCATTCAAGTTTCCTTGTTGTTCATTGCTTGTCTATGTGGGACCAGAGGCTTGTTGGTTTATTGGGCATCCCAAAGCAACATCCTCGACAAGAGCGTTGTGTGATGGTCTTGACTAGCACGCTTTGTGCAGCCGAAATCTGAAGAAAGTCCAGAGAAGGGGGGTAAGAGAAAGGCCAAGCGAGGATCTTCAGGCACGAAGTCGAAGCGTGCCAAAGGTGCTACGGTTTCACCAACAGCGGCCATGCTGCCTCTCATCAAAGGAGAGCTACGAAGCTACCAGTTGAAGGGCATCACGTGGCTTATTTCCCTATGGACAAATGGTGTGTTTAGTCAACCAAAATCTTGCCTTGCTCAGAGGTAGCCTGTGTGCGGCTTGTCATGCGCGACCCTCTTGAAGAATGATTCAATGGAAAGTGTCCTGTCACACGTGTGAAAGTAGCACTGCACCAACACACATTTATTGGATGGAGGAATGATAACTCAGTGTCTGTATCCTAGCACTGAAATGTGCTTCTCGCCGCTTCTCTCTGATCAGAGACATAGACACGACAGACGATCTTAGCTGAGGCGACATTTTTGGGCCATCACACTTGGCACCAGGGAAATAGTTAAGGAATAGGGAAGACTAATTATGTTAGCAAAATAGTTCACAGTATTCTTTTTGGGGGGTGTTGCATCTAACAACAAACAAATTCACGATTTTCCAGGGTGAGCACGACAGAAGCTAATTACTTTGGCTGAAAGTGGCTGACAAGTTGTCAATAATGATACCCCTGCTTGGCACATGCAAGTGCCACGTTCCGCATTCCACAGCTGCTGCAGCAATGGGCCACCCCCAAAAATAGCGCAAGCCCACACATTCGCTTGCTCCTTGGGGCCCAAAATCCTGGGGCCCAAAATGTACACCAGCATTCATGCAGGCATGAACGGTATCCTAGCTGATCAGATGGGTCTAGGAAAAACCGTGCAAACCATCGGCTTCCTTTCACACCTTCGCCAGAACGGAATCTATGGCCCCTTCCTCATCGTAGTCCCACTTAGCACACTCTCTAATTGGAACAATGAAGTCTCGCGTTGGTGCCCCAGCATGAGTGCAATCGTGTACCACGGAGATAAGAATGATCGGCTGGAAATGGAGCGCAAATGGCTCAAGGCTTCACATGGTGGTGTGCCCCTGCACCTTATCGTGTTGAGAAGCTGAATGCCCACGGCATGAGAGAGTCCTGTTTTTTTTGTCCCTTTACCTTCTCCTCCTGCCAACAAGAATGTTACTGTGGTACTGCTGTTTGAAAGCAGTGGTCTAGTTATGAGCGGACGATGACTCCTGCTGTGTACTGCGTTTATCAAACAAAGTCTATGGTTCAATGGGCTAACAGTGAACCACGGTACTTGGCAAGCAACAGGTAGTTCGTTTTGCTGTGTAGTATCTAGAGGATTTTGTGTCTCCAGTCAAGTTGTTCCCTGTCGTTGCCCTTTCTTGTGTAGTCTCGACTTGCACTGATCAAAGGGACACTGCTATTCACTAGTGCTTCAAGTGAAACTACTGCTCGACACTGTCTTGTGCCTTATTGTGTCATGTTATGACTACTGTAATACTTGTACTACTCTCTTGTGGTCTGTTCATTTTGCCATCAAGCACGTCTTGTCTCGCATGCAGTCAAGTGTCCGGAGGATATGCCTGTAGTGGTCACCTCGTACGAGATAGCGATACGGGACCGCAAAGCACTGCAGAAGGTGCAGTTCAAGTACATGGTCATAGATGAGGGCCACCGTCTCAAGAACAGCAACTGCCGGCTCGTGCGCGAGCTCAAGCAAATACCGGCTGAGAATAAGTTGCTCCTTACAGGTGTGTTGGGCTGTCATGGCTGCTTGTAGAAGTGTCACTCGTTGTTGCTTCATAGGAGCAACATCTCACAAATCGCATTCTTCCACAGGACATCTGTTGATTAGGCTGTGAATGATGTGATTGCTGTTTCCTGCTTTGCCTTTCACGAGCCTCGTCATGTTGAAGGATGTGATGCGCCGTACATCATTAGGAGGCGCAGGTGCCCCAGCGAAGGGCCGTTCAAAGTCTTCTGCTGTTGCATGACAAGAGTTTAAAAGAATGTGTCCAAGTGTCCTTGTTCAGCTGGAAACACTGTGGACCTGCAGGAACCCCGCTCCAAAACAATCTAGCCGAACTATGGAGCTTGCTGAACTTCCTGCTGCCAGCAGTGTTCAATAATCTGGAGGACTTTGAGTCTTGGTTTGACTTCTCGCATGTGGTGTCTTCCAAAGCCGGTGAAAGTGAGCATGCCTCACGCGAAATCCTTGAAGCTGTGCGTCCATGCTTTCTCCTGTGCAATGAATATCCTAGAAGTAGCTTCACTGTGTGTACTTGTACTTGTCTTATGTTTGTTCGGCTGCTGACACTTCTTGTCAGAGTACTTGCCTTCAAGTCACCACCATAGTGTTTCGTGTACTTTGCAAGCTTGTCACCGTCCGTAGTTGCCATTGCTAGCTGCAGGGGCTCTGGAGCTCGTACCTTTGTCTCATATTGTTGACGGTGACGTTCTGTACATGCTGCATCCATGCACTGCAGCCCAGCATAAACCAACAAGGTCTCTGTTTCTTTTCAATGCAACTAAAGCATAGACGTGCAACTGAAGCATAGCCGTGCAGGAGGCGAAGAACAGGATGGTCAGCAAGCTGCACGACATTCTGAAGCCTTTCCTGCTGCGCCGCGTCAAATCTGATGTCGAGAACTGCCTGCCACCGAAGCGTGAAATTGTGCTGTATGCACCCCTCACACCTACACAGCTTGAAATTGAGAAGAAGCTCATCAACAAAACCCTTGTCAGCGAAATCCAGCAGCAGCTATCCACCAGGAGTGGCCGCAGTACGCTCTTACTCGAAGTGTTGTACCATGTCTTACTCGCTGCGCTTTTGCTGCTGTGAGCATCGCTGGGCTTGGTCTTGTCCAGTTCCTTGTGCGTGCAAGGTTCTCTGATTACACCGATCTTGAGAGGGAGCGGTGTTTTGAGATGCTGCAGAGACCCGCTAGCGCACAAAAAGCCTTGTTTCCCTATTTTATCCATAGGTTTCTCTCTGCAGCTCCTACACCCATGTGCCGTCTGTGCTCCGTGTAAGTGCTTTGGCAATGCACCTTCCCCTGCGGTCCATGTCACATGCATACATAAGCACTTGCACCGTGATGGATCAGTACTTACATCCTGCAGGTGTGGACATGGGGCGTTTGAACAACATCTTGATGCAGCTGCGCAAGAACTGCAACCACCCAGACCTCATCACGTCAGAATGGGAGGAGAGCTGCATGTTCCCCTCCGCCGACGTGCTGGTGGAGCAGTGCGGCAAGATGCAGGTCCTTGACCGACTACTCACGCGCCTGCACGCTGCTGGCCACAAAGTACTCATCTTTTCTCAGGTGCACATTCCCCCTCCTGGCTTGCTCTGAGACTTTTTGCATTTCACAACATCAAGTCACACGCAGTTGACATGAATTGAAGTACCTTCACAGCATGAAGAACAAGCCGCCAATGGTTGATCCAAGTTTCATATGCATATGCTTTCAACGTGCTGGCTGGCTGCTGCTGCGCTAATGTCACACATCGCCAACCATACCATCATTTCACTCAATGGAACGAACCTTCCTGTGCGGCCGCCTAAATTATCAGCGCAGACGTGCCGTGTGTTTGGAGGAGGGGGAGTGTCAGAGCCACCTGTCTCAGAGTGGAACACTGCTGCCAATTACCAACCCCCCCCGAACGCACACACCACTTCATCTTGACTGACTGCGCAAGTGAGATGTACATGAAGAAGCAATGAAACCAACAGTGCGCAGCCCACGTGCAGTTCACGCGCATGTTGGACGTGCTCGACGCATATCTAGAGGACCGCGGCCACAAGGCCGCACGCATCGACGGCTCGATGAGCTACCAGCAGCGCATGGACCACATCGACACGTTCAACACCTACGCCGACTGCTTCGCTTTCCTGCTGTCCACCCGCGCCGGCGGACTGGGCATCAACCTCACCTCCGCAGACACCGTCATTATCTACGACTCTGACTGGAATCCGCACCAGGATATGCAGGTTCCATTCTCCTTCTTCTGAATGCCTGATCGTTTTGCTGAATTCTTCTGGAATTTCACACATTCTACGAGTCATGCATGATGACAGCGCTTTTGTTTGTCTTCAGCTCCTTTGCCTGCAACCAGTGGTCAAACAGTGCCAGTGTGGCACTGCCTCGTGGCATAGGCGTTCCTCTGGATCTGGAGATCTCCTCCCACTTTACAATCAAGCTGCCTTGTGCCCTCGGAGCATGCAAGAATGTTCGTGAGCATGCAGGCGATGGACCGCGCCCACCGCATCGGCCAGACCAAGCCTGTGCTGGTGCTGCGCCTCTGCACCTGCAACAGCGTTGAGGTGAAGCTGCTACAGCGGGCCACCAGCAAGCTTGCGCTTGAGCGCCTCGTCATCAAGAAAGGCGCCTTTGTGGGGGACCCTGATGCTGGCTCCGCCGACAAAGGCGTCTCTTTGAATGCGCAGGACCTCTTGGATGTGCTGCAGGGCAACCTCCGCCTCGAGGTGTGCTTCTATTTCTATACTCTGCTGTTAATTCTGCCCATGCATGCATGTATGTTTGTTGTTCGGTCGAATTCGGAAGTATGTGAGTACAGCATAATGCAGGCATGCTTTTTCGGAAATGCATGCATGTCCGAGAATCAAAGACTCAGAATACTCAGACAGTGACTGACGTTCGGTGTAGCAAGGGTTGAAGAATCAGCAGCAAGGAGCTGCTGGAGCCCTGCCACCGGACTCAAGTGCATTCCACACGTGTCATTCCAAGTCAGAACCATATTTCGTGCCTGTTCTCATCACCGATCCCTCGTTGCAGCCCATCTCATCGCCCCTCAACCCACAACCCTTCTCTCATCCCTCCCCCAGCAACGCTTGGCCTGCCCAGTACCTGTTGACTCGCCAACTGGCGCGCCTGTCGAGAACACTGTTTGACAGACAGGCAAGTTGTTTTCTGCGGCATAGAAGTGAGCAAGCACAACCGAGGTGTGGCAGTGTGCAGGGCAAGCAGCAGAACGAGATGGTCTCAGACGACACTCTCGAAAGCATCCTCAACCGCGACTACCTGTCATCGGCCACCTGCCCCTATGGTGACCGCGGGCAGGGCTACGAGGTCGTGCAACAGCACTCAGGTGGCCTCCTCTCCTCCGTACAGTAGCTCTGTACCCATCTTACAGTGGGTAACATGTGACACGCGTAAGTAGTTCCATAAAGCGTTGTCACCCACCCCTCCAGCTTCCACCAGACGTCTCCGAACCCTCCTCCTGCGGCCACAACCTCTGTACCGTTGTGGCGGGTGCTCAAGATGTATGCGACGCTGCTCATGAGGGTTGTGGTGGAGGCATAGCGGCCTCATACATGGACCGCTGCAGTGCTTGCCACAGGTGCTGCTGGGTGGCATGGTTGCCAGATTCGGCTTACGATGAAGGGCGAGCTGTGGAGCATGTGACTGAAGATGTGTGCAGCTACATGCTATGTTCCACATCGATACTGACATGCTGTGTAGAATGTCCTCGGTCCTGCCCGGGTGTGGTCACCCTGGAGTGGAATGTGAACCTCACCAGTCAAGGCTGAGCACCAGATGCGGATGGAAACGCATCTGCATCTGCATGGCCTTGAATCTAGACAGCAGCGACTCGTGCAGTGGTTCACTTTCTGTGCACCCGGGATAGCAATGAAACCAGCAGGTGCTGGATTTCACGTTAGGTTTAGGTTGCGGGAACATACTCAGCTGCTGTTGTGCACCTTGAAAAAGTATGCTTTGAAGGCGGCATGTTTCTGTTTGTTTCAATGTAGCTAGAGCTGTCACTTCACATGTTCTGTGTGTCTCGGGAGCAAGTAAGCTTGATCTCTTAAGAAGCGTTTTATTGCCACATGTAAGGCTGCACCGTTTTGATCTTGGAGTTTGCGTGACATGAAAGCTGGCGAAAAACTGTATTTTATCCGCTTATGCAGTAATGTTAAAAAAGCACTGTACATACATCTAAACAGGCTGCCAAGCAAACACACGCCTCCTTATACAGTCAGGAACAAGGTGGCATGCTGCTTTTTTGTCTTGACTACGCGAGGTGTACTCTGTGGCACATGTCGGTTGTGTGCACCATGCATGCGCACATGTATGTGACTCCTCGGTGGCAGGCAGACTAATATCAGGGGCCGAGAAACCATGCTAAAGCGTTCTTAGAGACACACTGCAAAAGGGCCATGCATCCAGTCCAGCAGGGGCCAGAACACCCCCAGAGCCACAACCTGTTGGTCAGCCCATGAGCCACTCAGGGACCAAAAACTCCAGCTGAACACGAAATAAGCACGCCATGGTGCTTAACTACTCCGTGCACTTCATGTATCGTTGCTTGCGGGCCCTGTAGGCAGCTTTTTTCAACAAAATGCCCATTTTCAGCCCTGGCCCAATGAAGGGAAAATAGTTGTCGCTCAAACTTCAAGATCAAAACGGTGAAGCCCTACAATCACAGGCTCTTGATTTTAAGCACGAACCCGCGCAGCTGCAACTCCTGCGTTGCAACCAAATGTTCGCTACTGGATAGTGCCACTGACCTGCAACGTATCCCTCATCCCTCATCTCAACTGCTATCACACGATATGTGGGCACAACAGCCACATCACCACCATCTCTTACATCAACCCAAAACACCGTCACCCCGTGATTCAACTGTCACACTAACGTGACCCAAAAGAGCACAATGCATACCGCCTTCTGCAGTGCAGCCCTGCCACACCCACATGCAACCAACAAATAATCCTGGTGCTTTAGACACCACACCTTGTGTTGTTTGGTGCCTTCACCTTGCATGAATCGATCTCTCATCGTGCTGTAGCAAATACTGCTGTAGCAACCACAGACGACCCATTTACTCTGAAGCATTCTCATCTGTTTGACTGTGAAGCATCAGCAACATGCGGGCAACAGCAGAGGTCCGATGTGCCGTCTTACATCTGCACTAATCCATGTGACGTTTTGTCGAAGCCATCAGATGCTTGAATCCAAGTAGAACCTTTTGTCATCTTCAAAGTTAACAGCTCAAAGAGAGCACACCATCGCTTCAGTCATGACGCCTCCTGCCCTTCCACGCAGGGCTTCCACACAGGGCTGGCCAGGGGCAGCCGAGGAGGCAGGCCTCTGTGGCGGAACAGGGATCAAAATAAAGCACTACGGTTGTAAGAGGGCAGCCGGAAGCATGCCCCAGAATGAGGCTTCCTGGCTGGTGTGCAAGGCAGCCCCCTTGGTTTGCTCACATGCCCACTTGTCTGTCCCGACCAATTGCACCAGTACAGCAACACTAGCGGTGGAACAAGATGGCGAGCAGTTCATGTTCGATTTGTTTTTTTCTGCACAGTAGAAACATGCAACAGCAAGAATGTGCAAATGGTTCCTGTGCAGATGCTGCAACAGCATGGCAGTGGTTGCACGACAACGAGTTTGAAGTGGAACCTCACAATCTCTTCACTCATGTTCATTCGGTAGCATCCAGCTGTCTCCAGAAGCTAGACTGGGACAAACTATCCCAGCTGACCTCGGTATTGACGAGCTGCTCAGGTCTGAAACGGTTGGATCTGGTGTACAACAGCATAGATGCTGAAGGAATGGCTGCTCTTGCACCTCACCTTGCCAAGCAACATCACTGCGGTACCTTGATCTTCAGTGCAACGACGTAGACGGAAAGGCTGCAGCGGTTCTTGCACTCTGGGAGCCTCACTAACCTGGATTACCTGATCTCAGCAGCAATGGCCTTCGGGAATGAACGCCCTGGCAGCTCCTCTTGCAAAGCTTACAAGGTGTCATACTTAAACAACTGCAGTATACGAGACAGTAGAGTAAGGGAGCTTGCTGATCAGCTTGAAAGTACGGTGTCCCTGAAGTATCTGCACCTGAGCAGAAAGGAGATTTATGCTGCTGGTGCCAGAGTACTTGCACATCGTGCTGCAAGGCTTCCAATCTTAGAGTTGTTTTTAGCTGAGAGCACAACTTCTTGGGCAGCCTGCTGGCAGAGCAGCTCAGGAAGAACCTGTCGCAAGACACGATTCGTTGTTTTGTAGGCAGCAGTTTGTATGCCTTCACTATACTGTCCTGGAACTGCAGAATCACTGCTGCTACAAAATGATTGTTTCAGAATGATGTGAGAGAAAGGGTAGAATACATTGGAGCGCTGATTTCGAGCATTGGTGTGACTAGAAACCGTTTGCTGCGTTGGTTCAAGCATGATGCTGTGAAGCGAATGTAATTTGGCGCTGTGAAGTGACTTATTAGTGTGAGTGGTGTAGTCTGAGCTCAACTGCCAGAGTCTTGCCACCTATGTTTGGTGCCTACCTGCAGATGAGGAGACTCGTGATGCCACGATACTATGCGCACACTTGGTTACTGAACTCTACACTGTCGTCCGCAAACCCCGCACATCTAGCACCTGTTCAAAGTTCAAAATACATGTACACCCTGCTGCCAGAACGACAATGAAACGCTATTAAGACCCAGGCAGCTCCAGAGGTCTCCACATGCCTGGGATACAACTACTTCCTGCTTCCCTGCTATCATGACAATTTCTAATCACTCTGCGACGACTCTTTTCAATGCTGAGAACTTGCGCTCGAGCACGCTCAACACTTCCATCTGTACTCACATTGACCTGAAACTGAAGCCGAGTTGGTGCTTCTCCAGCTGGTCCTTATTGCAGGGCTCGATTCCTGCCTCAATTGAACAGCACCTCTTGCCATGCGATCCAATTTTCTTGATGCATGATCTCGCCCCTTTAGCCTTGCAGAGAAAAATATTTGTCTCTCATCCTTGGCACACAGGCTAAAACTCTACCAGCTATGACATATGCCTCCGTACATAGTCGATGTCCAGATTTCTGAATTGTTCAAACCTGCTCCTGTGAATACACTGCGGCATCAATACCATTCAACTACACAAATTCTACGCTGACGATGACACAACCGACACAAAAATCGTGGATCTTTGGTTGATCTGCTCCCGGATTGTTCGGCATTGACTGCATCTGTTTCCAATCTGCAGTGGTGCCCAAGCATTGATACAGAAGCCGCGCGTGATGATGTGGCTTGGACCGCGCAGCCCATCAAGCAAGTAAAGCGGATGCTCTGGTACCATTTCCATGGGCAACTTGTGCCACCAGTCCATGTCCGGAGATACCGCCACTGCGCCTGAGAAATGGGTGGCCAGAAGGCACAATTTGTGATCCTCTACCAAGTCAAGAGTTGTTTGGGGTTGTATCCTGGGGAAGAGCTGCATCCTGGCTGCAGTTGTCCTGGAACGTATCACTACTTTGGTATCCACGAGCACCAGATACCAAGCTCCTCCGGGCCCGACGGAGCATGACATATGCCAAGGCAAGCACTGCAAACGTAATCCGAGTCACTTTCAACCTCAAAGTACAGACTAATCTGCTTTTCCATGTATTGTGTGACGGCGACGTGCAATGCTCCTGAGCCAGGATATGGGACAAATGAACTGGTGGCAGTGTTCAGGGCTTGCCCTTGCAAAGCTCCTTCAACCACCTGAAACCTCGAAAAGGCCTCAGAAATATACTGTGTCTGAGAGGGGGGGAGGGGGGGAAGCACACGGCCAGCACTCGCTCCAAGGAATCCACCCAAAAGCTTGCCAAGTTCGGCCACACACGCTAGTTTCCACAGGCATATGATATTTATGTGTCCACATTGTCCTGTGCATGTTAGGCTTGCATCCTGTTCCAGAAGGCTCCCTGGCAAAAGACTCGGCGAGGGTGGTGATGGACTCGGAAGGGGGGGGGGAAGGAGCAGTACTGGGCTCTTTGTCTTTGAGGTAACGGAGAATGTCAGCAACTGGTAGTAAGACAGTTGCCCAATTGAATCAAAAACAGCAACTGTGCAGTTCACTTGCGGCGCCTCGTCATTTGAGTCCATCACCAGCTGCAGCACACATGCATACCGTAATCAATGGTGTGGTTCAACAGCGAACATGTCTGTTTTGTGAGGATGTTCTGTCGGTAAATGGCATACTTTCCGAGCCTTCGAACAGATTGCAGATTTCGATTCGGGCAAGTGAAACTACTTGTTTCTTTCACGGCTAAGGGTCCAAAGGTACGATGGTGCTAACGATGCAGTGCCTTTTGACAGCGTTTCATGCTGTCTCCTTCAAACTTATTGGTATGCATACCGTACAGAATATATACCGGTATAGGCCAGCTCTACTGTTTTTGCGAGAACACCACGGCTACGCACGATGAGTGGTAGGTTCCAGAAAACCAGAACAGGCTGTTCAAGAAGACACCCATGAGAGATCTACCATGAGACATCTACAGCTCCATGCATCTACTTGTAGAAATAATGGTGGTTGTGCATTCCATTCTGCAAGCATGATGACCCCCGCATCGGGATCAGGTTGCTTGTGTAGCCTACTCGTGTAGAACAGCTGTGTTTAGGAACACCACTCACAAGAATAGTGGTGTACAATACATAATTTTGAACTGACATATCAAAGCAGCATCTTTCAGAGCGAGGCTTGCCAGCATGGGATGCATTCAATCGCAGACTACTTCCGTTACATCGATGCAGCGACCTTGGACTAGAATGCAAGAATGCAAGAGCGCCCACAAGATGTTGAAACATCTTGCGGGCTGGGAAATCCCAGCGGCAAATGTGGGGAACTATCCTCCACATCAACTTGTCTCATTAAAAGGTTCAAATCGTGGTGACCACACTAGCATTGTGGAAAGCGGCGCACCTCAAAGGATATGTCTGCAGTCTGACTAGGGGTCACATCCACAAATTGTGCTGGCACAGGGACTGTGGGATGCGAGCAGCTGCCCAAGGTGGCCATGAAGGTTTCTGGCTCAATGCCTGTGTTCTTGACGGCCACAACCACTTTGGAATGCTTGTTTAATGTTGCGACTGAGTTGCAATCTGTCCCGACAGAGTTGCAGACACGCGCAGGTTCTATGATCTGAAGGGAAAGGCATTACTCAACTTGCGTCCCTGTTCATATAATTCCACATTGTTTGTGTGAATGAAGCATATTAGCGAAATTGTGCATACCTGTGCAGGTGGCTGTGCACTGACGGAGAAAACGATCACTTTTGTGTCTGTGACCCGGTTCTGAGAATCTACCAGAGTCACAGTGCAATTCGCCCGCTGCCCCTCTTCACTTGAAGTCATCTTCAGCTGCAGCAAATGTGATCCTCGTGTGATAGGATACAATTATAATTCTGACGCAGCATGTGGCACCCGACAATGGACTAGGATTGCAGACTAACCAGGAAGACTAACCAGGCAGGTGAAGTTCGCACTGAATGTCATCAACCAGTGCATATGTGCGTGTGAGGTTGGGACAATTCGTTGTAGGGAAATATTTGCAACCTTTCTGTAGCAATGCGAAAGCATTGACAACGCCCAGGGAAACCTGTTTGAAATGATTACTTCCCAACACCTAGCTGGCGCAGCAATGAGCACAGCAAGATCACCACATTGTCCACTTGGAAAGATTGCTAAAACTTTCTAGTCAGGTGATGTTCACAAAAGAAAAGTGTGTAAACAACCTTTTTCTTTTTCACAAAAGAAAAAGGTTGGGCCAAGGACAACATGCATGAGAGGACGAAACATCGACACAAAGTCGGAAAAGTGGGACACCCACCTCAAAAAACAATTTTGTAGCCTCGCTGGGTTCCAAATTGACCACCTTTGATGGCACAGGCACACTGGGATATGAACAATTGTCCAAAGAGGCCACAAATGATGTTTGTAGGGCGCCAATGTTCTTCACCTTGACTCGTACCTTGGCAGTTGTGTTGAGCTCCACGTCTGAGTCACAAACAGTGCCCGAGGAATCACAGACGTGCACTGAAACAATCTGAAGGGGCGCAAGGTTTCACATACACACACTGTATGAGCAATCAAGGCTGACAATGGCACAACTGATGGGACTGGAAAACAGGGCGCAGAGAAAGACAAGAACAGAAGAACAGAAAGAAGGGAAGAACAGATTCATTTGTCCAAAGCAATGCGTGCTGTTGCTGGCAGTGCACACCTCACCAAGCAGAACATCCTTGATAGAGAACGTAACCACATTGTTGTCCATAACCTGCCCCTGAGAATCCCAAACTGTAACTGTACAGTGCGCCTGTTGCACCTCTCTGCTCGAGGCCGCGATTACCTGAAGCACAGACGCATACCATATTTGTGATGGGGGGAAAACAATTCCATCACAGCTGAACATAACCTGCAGCTCGATTATGACTACTGGAAGTAATTTTGCAGGCCTCTTGTTACTTGGATAAAAATCGTCCTCCGCGGATAGCAGCTCTGCATCCTCAGCAGATCTATGAGGTAAGGATTGCAGAAATCATTGCCGTATCTTACATCACCAAAGCTTATGTACACATGAACTCATCCTGTCAGAAGAGATGGAGAACATGCAGAACAGATGACGAATACTCAGGTGTGGAACACCAATTTTGTACGAAACAACTCACAACACAACATTTTAATAAACAAGTAAATCAATCCTGCCTACAAGCGTTGCACGTTGCCGTGCATCTAGGAGTCGATGCCCGAAAATAACACTAAACTCCCTGTGTGAGCGCTGAGACCAAGACTTTCTGGGTTGGTACCTCAAAAGTACTTTCCTTTAATCTGCCATCCCATGTTAAGGGCGTTGCATGACACTTCTGGAAGCTTGGGTTCTTGTCTATTCACTACTGCTTGACTTACAAGGCAGGAACGTTGCAATTAATGACAAGACTTTGGGTACTGATGACAAAGCATACACACCTGTAAGGAGATCTTGGAAGTTTCGCTGGGACCCAAGTCGAAGACTTGTGCAGGTACAGGTACAAGCGGATGCGAACAGTCCCCCAGAATCACCATGAACGTTCCTGGCAACTTCCCAGTATTCTGGACCCACACCAGCAGCTCTGAGGGGCCATGAAGTGCCGCAATCGAGTTGCACGCCATCTTGGCTGAGTTGCACATCTGTGCTGAGACTATCTGAAGGACAGCATAGATTCAGAAAGTGCCCTCCTGTTGTCCTCACGTGTCTCATAAGCTACATCATAAAGCGGTATTTCGAGGTAAGAAGTGCACACTTGCGCCAGAGGCTTGGCAATTACGGAGAATGTGACCAACTTTCTATCTGTCGCTTGACTCTGCCTGTCGAAAACGGTGACTGTGCACTCCGCCTGGGCCACCTCATCAGTAGAATCCATCACCAGCTGCAGCACAACATGTACATCACATACAATGAACTCTGCAAAGCTCTGTAATCTAATGTCACTCCCAAGTGTATAGGAATAGTTGCGTTACAAAAAGAAACCCAGACAGATTCCACTGGCGTACTGAGCATACACATGTTTTGTGACGACTTCGACAGGACGCGTGGGAGAGAGCATATGCAATAGAAAGTGAAGGATGGACCAAGACAACGACACACCAACGGCTCCAACAGGTAAGCACATCGGTTTCACTCTACCTCCACAGAGGGAATGAGCAGCCCAGGCAGTCAGGCATGCCCGCTTGCTCGCACGGAAACATAACTGAACCCAGACCTAAACAACGCATGATTCACTTTGCATAATGCCACGCTGACCTCTCAATGAACACTAGCTAAGAAAGCGCCAAAGGCATCATGTTATGTAAGATTTGCCACATGTAGCATTTCGCTAAATTATTTTATTTATAAAAATAGATTAAATAATAACAAATTGAATAAAAAATATTTGGGTTCATGCCTATTTACTACCTTTCAGGTTTGTAAATAAACCTTTCAGGTTTGTAAACAAATTGAATAAAAAATAAATGTATAATTTTTTTTTTGTGCTCTGTCCTTCATGCAATGCATGTGGGTGATCGGTTTTTGTCAACATCGTGCATCATCCACGAAAGTCTTGTACTGTAGTCCTCGTAAAGATTCGACAGTTGAAATCGCTGTTACGTCGAAACACCACACCGAAACTTCGACAGTTCTCCTATTCTCCGGCGTTAGCCGGGTCTTTTTTTTCAGGGCATTAGACACTTTGACCGAATAACTGGGTTACAAATGAAAGATTTGTGGAGGCAGTTCGACAGTTTGTGCATTTTGGTGTGTTGGCAACGAAACGCGTTGGGGCACTTGGACAAATTTGGAATAAAGTGGCGTTAGCTTCGACTCCCTTAGCCTCTGTTCCCCGCACCAGGAACGCTACTTTAGTCAAAATGTGCCTCAAATGAGATTCCAGTACAACGAGCGAGTTCTATCAACGTTTTAGCAGGCTTTTTAGACAGTTTGTGAAGATTTGTGGGTTAGGAGCGAAGTGCTCTTGGGAGATTTCGCCAGATTTTCAAGTCTGGTGCGTTAGCTCAGAAATTGTCTTGGGGCCAGTTCGACAGTTGTAACGTTCCGAGCGTTAGATCGAGGACCAAAAATACTGAAAAGTGGACAGAATTTGCTATTGTGCTGCTACAATTTAGCCCAAATCTGCTGCGTTATGCATTACTTGTTGAACCTTTACGAGGGCTACGGTACTTATCGCCCTGTCTCACCATATCCTGCCTTTTGCGACAAGCTGTATCGCTGCCCGGGCCTGCGCCCGACCAGATTTCATTGTCCATACAAAAAATAAAACACATAGGGTTAGGTTGTTGGTGTCGAGTTTACCAGTTGCATGAGTTGCAGGAAGACTTTGCACAGGAATCTGATGCGTGGCGACTGCGGTAGATATTGGTGAAAACCGAACAAGCAAAAACATCCCTTCCTGACGAGAAGAGAGAATTGAACACTCTGAATATACAGTGTACCCAAACCGCCATGTAGAATTTGTTCGCAGATCATTCAGATGTACTTCCCAAAACAGTCCCCAAAAAGATAGTGCGGGCAAGTTCAGCCAAATACTTATCCGCCGCCTGCAGGAGCAATCATGACATAGTGTACATGTACGCCTCTGGTAAACATGCGCGGGTGGCGGGCAAGGCCCTGCTACCACCAGCCCGTTCCCCCGGCTGACGCCGCCTCCACCTGCGGCGCCTAAGCACCTCCGCCCACAACTCCCACTATGCTGCTCCACTGCACCACCCCCACCACCCCCCGATTGGCGCCACCATCGCCATTTCTGCCTCTCCCCTCGGGCCCGCCCACCATCTCCCCCGCAGATGGCTCGCCCGTGTCGCATGGCCCCCGCCTCCCGCGGTCCTCGCCCTCTCGGCGTTGCTCCCTCCCTCCCGCATCAGCCTCAGCGCCTCCTGCGCACCTCCCATATGCCTGGGCCAGCATCCCCTGATTCTTTCGGCCGCTCACCAACAAGCTCCCCTGGTAAGCCTGCCGGCGAGCGCCGTGCGCAGGGTGTCAGTAGCCCGCCCCTGCGGGTAGGGTATGACGCCCTGACCCTGTCCTGTGTCATGGTGGTGCTGCTGATCTGTGCCACTTGTGTGTATGTACAGGGAGCTTTCGCTTGATGCCTTTCGTACTAGGTGATCTGGTAGGCTCTGCTGAGTGTGAAAGGTTCTGCCATGTGTGTTGCGTCATTGTTCTTGCTCTGTGTTCAGTGGTTACATGGTCCTGCTGTTGGAGATGCTCCTAGACCTGTACGCTTTTTGTGCTACCGTGCCGCGCCACTATCTATGCAACTTCTATATCTCGACAAGCCGAACGATGAATGTGACACGGACAATATGCCACGACAGCAAGTTTAAGTAGACATAGGTGCAAAAAAGGCTCAGAGCGCAAGAAAGCAAAATGGACACCGTCTAACGACAGACAACATCCACGTCTTGGTACGTGGAATTGCACCAATGCGACAAAACAACAGTTTCGTAGCACAACGAAGAAGAGTTGGACACAAACTCTTCAACAAGAACACACAAAAATTGCGCAACTCCTGAAACACAATGCTTAGGAAGGTAATAAACGGCACAAATTGATTACACCTGCACAACATCCGCCAGATGTACATGACAGTCGTGCAGATGACTGAACAATGCCAGAGGTTCACATAAGCTGAACAGATTCGCATCAAGTTGGAGGGGAAAAGAGTGCAGGCTTGACGAATGCAAAACAGCACATACTGCAAGTCGACAGAAAAGAGACACAAGTCAAAAATCAAGAAGTACGCTTTCAAGCGAGCATGCAAGCAAGAAGCTGGAATGATACCTGAAAGACCAGAGTTTTGGTCTCACTGGGAGCCAGTAACATAGACTGCGGGGGCACAGACAGTGTTGGATATGTACAGCTGCCCAAGGAAACAACGAAAGTAGACTGGCTGGTGCCAGAGTTTTGAGCCTCCACAACCACGCTGGCAGTGCTGTTGAACGCCAAATGTGAGTTGCATACAGTGCCAGAAGAATCACAAATATGTGCGGACAAAACCTGCACACTCATAGCGCTGGACAAAACTGCGTCAACAGAACCAGAATCAAGAAGACTTAAAGGCTCCACAAGACATCTCGCAATGACAATTTGAATGAAGCATAAGAACACACCACAGCTGCTGGAATCACTTCCACTAAAAAGGACAGAACTTCACTCTCACTCACTTGCATCTGTGAATCGTAAATTGTAATAATGCACTCCGCCAAGGCAACCTCATCAGTTGAATCCATCACCAGCTGCAGCAAACATGAAGAAGCATGGCCCCTATCCAACATTCTGTATTAAGCATGAAAAATGGAATGTCACATGGCAATGAACTCAGCCCAACAAAAATCATGTAAAGCAAGTGGCTGCATCGCGGGAATATTTTGCCACCTGAAATGTTACATTCGTCGCTTCATTGGCAGCCAAACTAACCGCCTCATCTGCAACAGCCTCTACTGGGTGCGTGCAGCTGCCCAAAAAAATCGTGTAAGATGATGCTGTCACGCCAATGTTCTTGATCTCAACCACTGCTGTAGAAGGGTAGTACACTGGTGCCACTGAGTTGCAGAGAGTCCTGTCTGTGTTGCAGAGCTGCTTGGATACAATCTACATACAGGCAAACGTCATGTGCCATTCTGTTCCCACATGTGCCAGATGATATTGCACACTGGATGGAAGGCAAAGTACTCACCTGTCCAGGTGGAATGACAGCAACAGAGAAGTCTAGCACTTGACTGTCTGTTGCTTGACTCTGCCTGTCGAAAACGGTGACTGTGCACTCTGCCTGGGCCACCTCATCAGTGGAATCCATCACCAGCTGCAGCACAGAAGCACTGAACTATGCATTGTCCCTTGGCGAACATCCAGCAGTAGGCATGCGCATCGTGGCAGTCTCATGACACAGAATACAGAATAGCAACTAAAGCCGACATATCCTGTCCATCACAGCGTTCAGGGGCAGTAATACCATGCAGCAAGGGAGCAGGTGCTTACCTGAAACATTACATTTGTCGCTTCATTGGCAGCCAAACCAACGGCCTCATCTGCAACAGCCACTACTGGGTGCGTGCAACTGCCCAAAGTGATCGTGTAAGATGATGCTGTCACGCCAATGTTCTTGATCTCAACCACTGCTGTAGAAGGGTAGTA
>JAUMHD010025929.1:0-41862 GCA_032359135.1 Ulvella scutata | reverse complement strand
GGGGTGCCATTCTTCTCATGGTCCCTCTTCTTGGCCTTGTCACGCGCCGCTGCAGCGGCGCCAGCAGTCTTGCTTGCCGGGCCGCGCATGGTGATCATGGCCGGATGTGTCACTGAGATGTCAACATTAAGTAAGTCCTCCTGTGTGTGTGTGTGTGTGTGTGTGTGTGTGTGTGTGTGTGTGTGTGTGTTCGTATGTGTGGGTGGGTGTGTTTCTTTTTTGTGTTTCAGGCGTCGCAACTGAGGACGCCAGTCCTGGCACTCTACACATAGCCTATTAGGCGCGAAGGTCCAGCGTGATGCATCGTACTAGCTTCATTGACATTCCTGGCTAGCCTCGTATAGTTCAATTTTGTTGGGCCGGCGCTACACTTAAAGAACGAGTCAAATGGGAAAAAAAATAGCTGACAAATCTTTCTTGATAGTACGCCCACACGTGGCGATGTTCGAAACACAAGTATATACATACTTTTTTCGATCAGTTTGGTGTGTCGATCCCCTCTGAATCCTAGCCTGGGACAAAGTGAGGCAGGCAGCAGGTGATGATCAGAGCAAGGACGGACAGCTAAAGCACACGGGGAGGGAATTCGCATAGATCAGGCGCAATCAAATACTAGTAAGCTTGTTATTCTGAACTACTCTGTACGATCAGCTATTTCTTCGAATGTATATCTTGGAACAGTTCTGCGCTAGCCTTCTAGGGCTTCCTGCCACACACGGTAACACTCGTCCTTTTTGTTCAGCATTGCGTTCACATCGGTCTGGATGCATTCAAAACCATCAATATTCATGTCCTGGACAAACTTTCACAGACTAGCACGAATACCAGTGTGTGGTGGAGGGCTATGGAACAGCCACCACCCAGGCAACCGCCTGGAAGGAAATTCATACGTAGGCGTCATATCCAACGCTTCGCAGCCACAAGGAACATTTATTTCCGTGTCTTGTCCTTCAACGATTCGTGTATACACTATATTGAGGATGTAATAGGTGTACAAAGCAAATTTGGTGACTTCGCGTTCTGTGCACGCTCGAGCGATGTCCCAAGGAAAAACCGCCAATAGCATACATGTAGAGCTTCCGAGATCTTTGAGCTGCAGATCGCAAACGAAACCTAGAGCATGCACGCGGTGTCCTTATTTTTCCCCGTTCTGTTTTAGCCGGTACTTGGATACCGTTGGGGGGTTAAAAGCATCTGTAACCACGTCGGATTGCACGAATATAGGTATGCAGCAGGGTTACACATTCCCTGTGGAGGAAAAGCACACCAGCGACGCTTGAAGCACAATACTGACGCTATGTTGCGCGTTGGATGATTGGAGAAGCATAGAAGCCAAAAAATGCAGACAAATTTGTTTCGGCCATGAAGACCATTTTATATCACGATGCCGCGAAGCATGAACACTACTAGCGACGCATGATGGTACCGGAAACTGCTACCGATAATGGCTCTCTACTGGTAAGGGCTCCCACCACTGTAACACGTCCAAAGCAGCCTCCTACACGTGCTACACACACCTTAAACCCACGAAGTTCGACAATATGGCCTTGCGCCGTTTCGGACAGCAGGGGATCGGGGATGAGGGCGAACGAGCCGGCTGATCACAGCTACCTGCTAGTGAGCCCTCAAACGCAAACAATCTGCACACCACGGAGCCAACTAAGATGGAAGTAGAACTCGTTTGCGCATCAGGTGGGTCTGAGGATCTGGAGGCACCGCGATCGGTAGCAACTGACACCACGCGCTGCATACACTACGCTGCCAGCACTGTGCCCCCCAAAGCGCGCAAGGCTTTCTCTGAGCTTGCTACCGAAGCACTCAGAAAAGTCTTGAACAGCGCTACGGGGGGGCACAGCGCGCACCAGACTACGCAACAGGGGTTCATGGTGCTGGCTGCCCATGTGCTACATTCAACCACAGGGTCACGCAGGCGCCGCAGCAAGGTGCTCATTACCATCAGACAGTACCACGTAGGGCAGCTGGACTCGGCATCAGTTGTCTTAGCTGCCAGGCGGGTAGCAGCAGAGGGGGATCACTCAGAGTGTCCACCAGAACTTACAGCCAGGCAATGTCAGGGGCTGCTAAGGCTCTGGAGGATTCCTCAGTAGCGGGCAGCGGAACCCACTCAGACTGTGCTAAGTCAAGTCGCAGCACTCCACTCAAAAGAAGCTACACCAACCATGCCACCGCCGCCGGTGGTGCCGCCGCAATGCATCACACATCAGTTGTGGCAGGTGATTGAGCAGCTACCACGTGGCTCAGCACCTGGCCCCAGTGGGTGGACGTTAGCACGTACAGGCTAAGGCTCAGGCGGACGCCCAGGGGCTGGATGCCATCCTGGTCTTTGTGAACGCTGTGCTTGTGGGATCACTGCTAGTATGGGAGGACTATTGCGGCAGCCGCCTGATCCCGCTCCGCAAGGGAGTTGATGGTTTGAGGCCCATTGCAGTAGGCGACCTGTGGGCGTGCCTCATCTCCAAGTGCGCCATGGTAGTGGGCAAGGACATCGGTGCGAGCTTAGCCCCCCTGCAGCTGGGGGTGGGCATCCCGGGCGGCGCCCAACGCCTTGGGCATGCCGTCTGGGTATGTGTGCTTCAGCATCCCATAGATGTCACTCAGGAGCTTGACTAGAAGAATGCTGTCAACAGTGTCGCCCGGCAAGCGATCCTGGACGCAGTGGCGGCGCAAGCCTCACCCCTCCTCCCCCTAGACACCTGGATGTACCGGGATGCCAGCCCGCTGCTGGTTCCAGGTGCTCCAGCAGGCGCACCAACTGTGGTCTCGAAGGGGGGTCAGGCAGGGACACCCATGTGGCCCGCTATTCTTCGCACTCACCATCCAGCCCATGATTCAGTCTGTGCAGGACAATCATCCAGGTGTGCGTGTTGTCGCATACCTGGATGGCGGCATTCTGCAGGGATCAGCGAGTGACGTGGATGACGCCTACAACCATGGTTGGGTGTTGTGCCCACCAGGGTGCAGTGGGAGCTTGATGATGCATCAGTCAAATCAGCCCTACGCTTTCAGCTTGGGGTGTCTCCCGGACCTCCATCTCAAACGTTCTACAGGTGTGTGTGTGTGTGTGGCTACCAAGGTTGCGATGCATACCATGCTATGACCTGTGAGAAGCTTTCTGGCCTCCGTACTTTGCGCCACGACCATGTTCAATCATCGGTGCAATACGGAGCCCAAGCAGCTGGGTATGGGTCAAGCATCGAGCCGCAGGAGCGGCATCTGAAGGGTTTGCGCTATGGAGATCAGGGCTATGACCAGCGGGGGAATGTCTTCGTTAGCACTTCAGATGATGTCTTTAATGCGGATGTCACAATCAACCACCCCGCTAGCCAGACTCTGCGGAGCAGGGCCAGTAAGGAACCTCGCGCTACTGCTAGAATGGATAAAGAGAACAAGCGGAGGGACCACGCAGCGGGCGGTACAAGGGTCTAAAAGTTTGTGCCCATTGCTGTTGAGACAATTGGCTGACTGGGTAAAGCAGCGGTAGAGGTGTTGCGGGAGTGGGCAGAAGCTGCAGCTAGCGGTGGTGCCTTTGGGCGTGACGCCTACATGTTGTGGAAGAAGAGGAAACTGCCTGCGAGTTTGATTCTTGGTAATGCTAGATTGTTCAAGCGGTTTGTAGGTTTGTTGACTCTCGGTATTGGGCAACGCTTTGTGGAGGGCATGGATGGACCTTTGCTTGTTGATTGATTGTGTGTGTACGTAGGATTTGGGCCCAGGATCGCTGGTTTGAGACCTATCATCACCTTATGGTTTCTACTTTGTAACACACAAACACCCTTTTCGTACCCTACCATTGTTACCGTCCCGTAGTTGTTACCATCGTCACTCGTCCCCATCGTGTGTCACTATACTACCCGCCTCGATGTAGCTATCTACCAGCGTATTAGCATGAATTGAGTGGAGTTACGTTCTGACAGCGTCGATAGGTGGTTTCGCGGAGCTAAGGCTCCAATGAACGTTGTTGCCATTTGGTAACAACGTTGGAAGAACTACTTGCCAGTTCTGCGACGAGACCTTCTCAGACAAGCACACCGCACGCCAAATAAGAGATAAGCAGCATGATGATTATCTCCCGTGCAAGGCTCTGGACAAGCTTGGTGTGCGATGCTGTGCTGATTGCAACAAGGTTGCCAGCCAGTCAGGCAAAGGTACTCACACCTGCGTTGCACAGCTCCAAGCCACACAAAAACTGCTTCATGCGACATCATCTACTCCATCCTCTTCCTAACGAACATTAAATCGCGACACGCGAAGTGCTAGAGTGCCGCAAGAGATGGCAACGCCAGGCAACAATTGTCGCTTGGCCGGTCGACCGTGCGCAAACGAACAACCACAAATTCGCATACTGAGCATCATCACACTAGTGCTGGGTGCGAAGTTGAGCACGTTCCAGATGCAGCTCAGGTCGAGGCAATTCAAACGTAAACACAGCAACCTGACTGCCACATCCACTACGCAGCGCAGACAGTGCCAAACGGAGCTCGACCAGCGTTCTCACAAGTTGCAGCAGACGTTACTGGCTAGTGGGCGGCAGCAGCACGTGTTGGACGTGGTGAATACCGGAAATGTGGACATGACCTCCTTATGCTCTCCACAAGGCTACTCCGCAGCTCGTACGGGTCAAGACAGATAACTCGAACTGATAAATCTAACCAGTGTTACGATTTTCAGATCATGTAAGATAAAAATTCATCGGCCTGCGGCCGATGAAATCCACGACGAGTTTCCTATATTAATCGGTGTACGCAGATGATCAGGCATCCTGCGTCAAAAATCCATCGGCCGACCAAAAAACATGCGAATGCTCAAAATATGGCGAATTCACAACTTTCAAGCTCTCTGTATCTATGTATTGTAGCTGAATCGAAAAGCATCGCTGTGCCAGGCTGATAATACTTCCGTGTAGGGAAAGTTCTGCATGACGATCTGTCCCTCATGCATCAACCTGACTGCTACCTCTGGGTTCCTTTTGCTACCTAGCCGTTCCTTTTTTGCCCCCAGGGACCCTGTTCTTACTTTCGCCAGACCCATGTGCGGTTGTATTCGCCAGAGGTGCGCGTAAAAGCACTTTCCAGAGCTGCAAGTAGCAGGAGTGTTCACCACAGGGGCAGGTAGCAAGGGTATTCGCCATTTGTCTCTCACATAGGACAAGGCTGAAAACCTCCGCTCATCATTCACACTGGTTCCAACGATTGTCAACAACAACTTGTCCAACTTGATGATGGTTGCCTCTAAGTAGTGAAAAAGAAGAAAGGGGGCGATGAACCCCTCAAACATTTTGAAACAGTGTGTGGAGCAAGTGTTTTCAGCAAACTCATCCCGCGTGCGAACGACGAGTTGGTCTTGATTATCGAAAATAAAGCGATGAAATTGAAAATAAAAAAATGTAATTGAAAAACGATTTATCGGTCTAGGGGCGGTTGATCGGCCAAATTCGAAACACTGAATCTAACATCAAGCGCTATCACTCTGGGCAGCTTGGTGAAGCAAGACTCGTGTCTTGCAACAGCAGGAAGCACAGATAGCAACGAGGGCGCACAAGCAGATACAAAGGGGTAAAGTGAGCAGAGCTACAAGAGCTCTTGAAGTTACGGAAGTAGCTCTACCCTCTAGTGCCTTGATGGAGAAGCTGGCTACTGTCACCCCGTTGCTGAGCCACCCACTGTTGACAGCCACGAAAACGTGCCAGTGCAGATCACCAAAGAGCAATTGACTGCAGTGATCAAGCGCCTACCGAAAGGTTCAGCGCCAGGCCCTGCAGGGTGCACATCCAGGCAGTGGCACATGGCACAGAGGGTTTGGATGCTATGCTGAGTTTCGTCAACACCATATTCACCGGCCAAGCACCAGACTGGGAGGAGTTCAGAGCAACCAAACTCATCCCACTGCTCAAAAAGCCTCAGTGCCCATCAGCTGAACGAGGTGTCAGAGCAATCGCAATCGGAGAGGTGTGGTCGCAGCTCGTGTCGATGTGTGCTATGGCTGCATGCCTCAATACATGGCCCTCCCTTGCACCACTGCAGATGGGTGTTGGTGTGAAAGGAGGCGCCCATGTCCTGGGCCACGCAATCAGGGCAGGTTTGCTGGCGCACCCACAAGATGTCACCCTCCTGCTTGATTTCAAAAATGCCTTCCAACTCTCTCTCTCTCTCTTGGGGATCGATGCTGAACGCAGCGGCCAGCAGAGCACTGCAGCTGATCAAGTACGCAGAGTGGGCATACAGGCATGCCAGCCAACTCTGGATACTAGATCAGCCCCCGGGAACACCGCCACTGAAATCTAAAGCTGGAGTTAGGCAGGGGGACCCCTGTGGCCCGTTGTTCTTTGCTCTGGCGCTGGCGCTGGAGGAAGTGCTGGCAAGTGTGCAACAGAGGCATGCAGATGTATGTGTGATCGCTTATCTAGATGCCACGTTCCTGCAAGGGCCAACCGAGTCTGTGACGGAGGCCTACAAAGACTTGAAGGCCCTGTCAGCGCAGATCGGGCTAGCAATACATCCCAGCAAGAGCACAGTCTACTCGCCCAGCAGCGGTAGTGCCGAGGACCTAGGTTTGCAGTCAACCACAGCGTCATCGTGGCTGCAGGCTGCAGACAAAGTCAAGCAACGGATCTGCCTATGCAGGACAAATTGTTACTGTTACATAAATTGATACTGGTCAAAGTGGCTCACTTTGCCCGTTGTGGGACGTTTGACCACATACAGGCAGCACTGCTGACATCTGAAAACCAATCACTAGAGCCGTTTTGAATCTGATCGGCCGCGATGAGGACATGCTAGACATGGACCACCTTCGGCTGCCGACAAGCAGTGTCGGCGTCGGGCTGCTCAGCCTCACTGAGCATGTCGGCATCGTGTGCAAATCAGGTTTTCTCGCAGCGGCGGAGCTCACAAGAGGCGCTAGGGGACTGAAGAACAGCAGTTTCCTACCCTTCCAAGGTGTGGCTGGAACAGATGCACCAGCTCTGGCAGCAGGTAACCACTGCATGCACATGTAAGGGTGCATGCATGTGTGAGCAACAGGAGGCGATGAGCCTCACTGAGGCGCTCATCGGCAAGGTGCTGCCCGGTCTGCAGCACGCGATGTCACCGCGAGTGGCTAGTGTGTTGCATGAGCAACTGCTGGGCAAGTACCAGGTGATATTGGCCAGTGCCGACACAAAGGCAGCCGCGCAAGAGCACCTGGCCAGGCTGCACAGTATACAGCACAGTGTGGCAACAGCACGGCCGCATCATGCCCACAAAAAGTCAGTGAGAGATTGATGGTGACACCATGAAGTCAATGCTGAGGTTCAAGCTGGGGGTGTCACCAGGGCCCCCCAGCCAGACCTACTTCAGGTGTGGTTTTTGCTACAGGGGTTGGCTATGACGCGCGATAAGAGGTCGGGCAACCGTACACTGCGTCACAAGCTGGGAGCTCAAGGAGCGTATGGTGCACGGCATGTAGTATACCGAGTCGAGGTACAGCAAGCGCGGCGACATGCTGGTGAGAAGAATGGAGAACCTACTGTGTGTCCAAATTTCGGTCACCCACCCAGCGATGAACACAGCCGCCAAGCAAGCAAGACTGCTGGAGCTGCTGCGAGGGCGTGGGAGAAGGCTAAGAAGAGGCACCATGCTTCAAGTGTCTCACTCATCGTACACCACGCTGACCAAGGTATCCAGTTGGATACCTGGGAAAGCAACTGTGTTGCATATATACTGAGGCTGGTAGCACCAGTGCTGCCGCTATGTCTACGTTGATCCGGAGTTCACAGCAAAGTTATCAGCATGTTTGACGCCATGCATGGCATCGCGATGGCGATGCCATGGATGGCGTCGTGATCGCCAGGGGTTTCGAGAGACTCCCGGGCATGACCACAGCTTCTCTACTTTTGCTTGCAGTGAGCACCTTCAAGAACGCACCTGATACACTACAACCATTCCGGTCTCATCTTTGTAGGCATGGGAGAGACTGCACTCGCAGCAGCCATCGCTTCGTGCCTCGATGTTGCTGGTGACTCAATTATTTTTACAGCAGAAGGGTAAATTGTAAATGTGTTAATATTACATTGTAACCAAAAAGCGATTCATCCTGGAAAACCGGATTAATGTGTTAATCTAAAGATATACCGTACATGGCGAATACCTTCGACAGGTCAGCTGCGTGTGACAGGAAAACTCTTGTAAAATTTCCGACGTTTTAGCTAATTTTCGAGCGTGACAGATTTTTGTTTGGGGGCGACATTGACATTTCAGGTGATTCGATGCGTGACAACGTATTTCTTTCCGAGCCAGTTCGATGTTTTCAGTGCGTGCGAGGCGTGACAGCAGATTTTGTGTGTGAGAACTTCGACGTTTTGGGTGGGTGTGACATGCACGTGATGCGCTTCAGCAGCAGTTCTATGAGGAAATGTAGCAGATGTGCATCCCTGAAGAACAGGTTGTCAATAAAAATCGTGACAAAGTTCACCTCCCTGGGGGCACTTCGACATTTGAAGACTGTATGATGCGTGACACACGCATTCTTCCCGGGACACTTCGACGTTTGCTGTCAGTGCAACGCGTGACAAGAAAATTTTCGCGGGGTACCTCAACGTTTGCGCCATTTTGAAGCGTGACATCCCCGACATCTCAAGGGCGTGTGACACGCTTCACGTCGAAGGTATTCGCCATGTACGGTATATGATTATTCCCTCCTTTTTGCCGTTTCTCCCGTCACTCCACGCCCGCTAATTACAAACTTAGACACATATCATGACAATGGAATGATGTTGCTTGGCGCTATGTGTTTCGGGCCGTTATGATTGAAGCTGAACGTGGTGTCAGCTTCGTGGGTGGCACGATGCTGATGCCTCGAAACCTTCACAGATCGCGCTTCAACTATAGCTCGGATAACAGTATGTACATGTTATGACGTTTCGTGTCGTTCGCAGGCTTCTATAAGCTCACTACTGCGTGTACGTGACACTGTTCGGTCGCCAGATGGCACTTTGTCGACGGATAGGCTCCTAGCACACCACACCATTCCACGCGAGCGTCTGGGAAATAGCTCATCTACTACTATATATGATTATTCCTGCTCTTCTGGCTTTTCTGCGAATCCACGCCACCACACACAGGCTAATTATACAGTAAAGCAACAGACAACATATTCATGCTTTTGGGCCTGAGTTTCGGTGTGTTGGGCTAGGCAGTGGGTGGCTATCGTTGCGTTAAGTTTCCCAACAATGGCTGGCGCTACGATTGGCAGGCAGCGCAGTAGCACCCATGACCTAGCTGAATCAACTCCATGACATTATAGTAGCATATGGAACCTGGCTTCAGGCTCCTGAGTTGTTTCGTTTGGCTAATTTTCAGAACAGGACGCAAACGTTGTCCACCTATACAATTTCAGCACAGAGCACTGCTGCACCACAGCTGCTAGGATGTGCTTAATATCTCTTATAGGAAGTACACACACTCATTTTTTTTATGCGATGTGATTGATACGGGTGTTGATACGTTGACAGATGCTCCGTTGCTGTCCTAGACCGCGAGCGGAAGCTTTTCTTTGCTCATGAAGAGGCTGAGTCGCGCGAAGCGCGCGAAGCCTTGTATTGCATAAACTTAGAGTACTTTCTATGTCTTGAAGTGCTGTTCTAGACGACATGCTGCTGGCGTGTGAACATGCACATGCGCGAAAGCCAGCATCCAGTTTCATGTGAACAGTATGGCAGAAAGAAAAACGATCGAATTAATCAACTACATGAAGTGTTCACAAGCTGCATGGGTTCGCAGGACGATGTCCGGCGAATAGGTTCATCGCCAGCATACAGCTGTACAACTCAACGATCGCAACCGTGGAAGAAATGGAACCTGTTTCAAAAACCACTGCTTGATTAAAGCGATCCTGGAAAATGTTTCTCACGCTATGCACGTGTCTGTTATATGCGAGCAAAAATCAGTTGGATTTATGTCTGGAGATCTATTGCGAACCTTTAATTCACAACCTGGACAAACACACACTATGCAGAATCAACTTGCAAAGAAAAGCGGAAGTTTTTCTTTGCACACTAAGAGGCTGCGTCGCGCGAAGCGCGCAAAGCCTTGTTACAAAGAATGTAATTGGCGTTAAAATGTGCTTAAGGCTCTACCCTCTAAATTTTCTGAAAAACCAGCAGGAGGCTGTTTGAAGGACTCAATTGTTGGGTTCATGTAACAAACATATCATTAGGAAGCCCTTGAAATATAGAATTTTATTCTGTCATTCTTAGTGCCAAAAATCAGTTTCCTGTGTTTTGGGTTTGTTTTAGACACCGTTTTTGGGGCTGTCTCTTGGGGCTTGGCAAGAACCTTTCAACCTCATTTTGGGTTCAGTATATAGTGTGTTATGTTTAATATTCCCCTGAGAAGAAGATAGGCTGAATTGACTTGTGGCTCTGTGTTGCGAGGGCGTCGCACATGCACCAAACAGGCAACGCACTGGTAGTAACGAGTTGCGTGGTCGCGAAAAATGAGCGATTGTAGAATTCGAAACTGTAGTACTTTGCAACATAAGCTAGTCTGATTGGCGTGGCAGTGCTGCAGGCTATGTGCCAAGGAGATCATAGCTTCGTCCTCAGAGTCAGTTTATACAAATGCATCGCCTCACGCACTCCCGAACGCATTCGACATGTATGTACTTGATGATAGCGTGTATGCGTACCGCGGGGTCACGCTTGCAACGGCACGAACTTTCGGGGCGTTCTGAAACAGGATGATCCACGTAGAGCTACAAGAGAATAGGTACTATTTGCTTACCGACGACTGCCTGCACCGATACTACTGGTCACATATCAGGCGAGCTGACAACAGGCAGCATGGAACATCGAAAGCACGTTAGTGTTCGTATGTATCGTCTTTGTTTATGCCTGAGTGGCTTTTGTACGTGGGATGCTACTATGTGTGCTCGACAGCCAAGAGAATGTCCAGTACATCACCGCCGGGCGGGTTGGAGGCCTAGATCAGTCCTTCTCATGTACTTAATTATCTTGTGCGTCGGAACGCGCTTCAGCGGACATTCGGGATGAGCTTGTAGCGCCAACCAAAATAACACGGCCCATTACAGCCGTGTACACATGATTGCAGCCATGGAAATAACACGGTAACATCGTTTCTCACACATAGTTTATGTTTCAGGGCTCAGGCATACCAATGCGTTCGTTTCAAAAGGCTATCTGTGCCTGATACGCCGAGCACACCATGCCACCCATGCACGGAAACATTGCGCACACAACCGGATTACCATTCATATCAAACCCAGCCCTAAGAAAATGGTTACTTACGTCGGCATCGCGCGTGAATACCATCATGCTGATCTGTCCCAGGCTACGTACAATAAAAAGGAGGGAACCTTAAACAGGCGTTAACTATTACTTCTGGGCCCTATTACGCACAGGTACATGCGGTATGGGGATCGGTGAGCGTCACGATTCAATCTATGACACATCCCAACTTTTCTTGGGCGCAAGCAAGTAATAGAGAAGCTGAAAGGCCAGAACGGTATCGAGATACCATAAGCTATGTGTGGTTGTCGGGGGTCAGTGCACTTGTAATGAATGTCTGAACTTCACTGCTGTTCCATGCTTCCCCTCTGTTCGCACATCTGAGCGCCCAGCCACGCATGTGGGCACATGCTACTTTTGCATTTGACATCCTAGCATACAGTTTATTCAAGTGAAAAGTCTGTATGGGGAACTATGCAGTATGTAGCTACACAGTGCATCTGCTCTCTCGCATCTATGCGAGATACAAAACTCAGAGCAGGCTACGGCAATCGCCAGTGTTGCACTCCCAAGTGCATCTACCAGCCCATATCACTGATTCTGCTGGCTGTGGCAGACTGCTTCCAGCTCGAGCCTCAAACAGCACACTCCGATGTCCGTGCGTTACAGGGATATGGGCTACAGGCACAGCGCACAGCCATTCAAACCACTCGACACTTCATCAGCTGATGTTTTGCTGCTGACACCTCATATGGCTAACTTGCAGGCCACTGAATGTAGCGGCGCTGCATGATTTGTATGACCATCGCCTCACCTGTGGTCACTTACTGCAACGTGTCTACTGCACGTTTCTGCTTTCTGTTTTCCGAGAATCTACTTTTACACATCACAGTTGCGTCTCGGATCCGAATCCTGACTCTCGCCGACGTCCCTGCCGCATGTACACACACACACGGTATGAAAGAGCAACATACTTTGCATTGACCTTGAGTTACGCCCTAGCGAGGCGATTACTATTTTCTTGCTGTTCGCAATGACTTAGTATTGTCATTCAAGGGTGTGCCGCAAAAGAAGGAAGTCAGGCTACAAAAATGCCAGTGGACATGTTGATACGGGAAAAGATAACGTTCACATTGGCTAGGCAAGCCACACGCATTGAAACAGCTACGCACAAGAATACTGCACCAGGACTGAATATTGGGCTGCGGTAAATATTGAACCATGACCAAGACGTTCCTAAACACTAGGGGTGGCCACAACCCGAGGTTTTTTGTCACCTCGTCTCGGGCCGAGGTCGAGGTATCGGATTGGACCCGATGTCACCTCGGATCGACCCGAGGTGGCCTCGGAACCACCCGATACGACCTCGACTGGAGCCTAGGGTGAACCTTGAATGTGTTGTGAAGGGTGCAGAACAGCAGGAAAGCGTGTACATTTGAACACGTGTTGCACGTCTCCAGGTGTCAATAGAAACATGAACAGGGAAGGTTGCTGTGTGTGTGAGTATGGAGCACGCCACACTGCTGCGAGCGCTTTTACAGCCTGCAGTGCTTTCTGCTTCGGCTCCTGTGTCTTGCACGTAGCTCCAGCAGCGTTGATTACGATATGGGATGCAACAGAGTCGTATGGGTTCTGAATGGATAACTTCTTTCCGCAATGCTTGCACTGATAGAAGACCTTTTGCGTGACTTCCTCCATAACAGTTATAACGTGATCCCAGTACTCCTTCTGGCCCTTATTTATTTTCTTGTCCGCACGCACGAAACACTCATCAAGATCTACATCTGCTTTGCGCTTGGAGCTTTCCTGAGAGGCAGACCTCCCAGTGATTGAACTTTTCATGGCTGAAGTAAGCAAGTCGCACAACCAAGACGCAGCAAGATTGAGTGTCAGTTCCCTGTGTATACTTTAGTCGCCCTGTTGGTGCATATGAAGCACAGCCTGACCTAGAAGAATGCCCTGTATCGGCCCTTTTGAACTCAATTATCGTGAAAATATGGATATTCTTGGGTTTTGACCGCGCACGACTTAACCGGACCTCGGGTCCAAACTAGGTGTCCCGGAATGTCACCTCGAGCTCGGCCCGATAAATAGGGCGAGACCATTCACCTCGACCTCGGGCATCGGGAAGTGGCCATCCCTACTAAACACTGAACCCTTGCATCTAAAAAGTGCCAGCAAACGCTAAACATTGAACCCCTATCTGTTTTTCGGGGTGATATGTTCCAATTTTTGGGACTATTTGACCTAGGTTCTGATGAAGCTTTTACCAGAGAATTTTTTACCGCTTCTTCCCGAAGTGAATTTTCGCCAACTGCGAATTGAACCAAGATTTTGAAACTACTGGCCCAATATTTAGTGCTGGTACGGTAGTTTCAACTGTCAGCACCTCTGCTATCAGCACTTACTCAACTTTTGAGCACTGTGATTTTCAAACCGGGACGGCAGTAACTGGGCACAGCGAAGAGTCCAGTACACAGCGTTATTTCGTCACTGATCGAAATCTCCGAAGAAAAGCGCGGAAAAGCTCGGGCGCCAAGTGCCCTTGTGAGCCTTGTTTATATGTAATCATACCGTTGCATACTGTAAAGCTCCATGTATATAGGCACTACTGTGCGGCATATTTGCAAGACTTGCTCATGTTGGGAACAGCATCAACCTAAATCTCGACACAGTAAACAGACATCATTGGGCAGCCAGCACATTGCTGCGAGGGCCGACCTTTTCCAGCTCATCCAGTGATATTGAGTTGGAACAATCTTTGTCGAATTCTTGGAAGGCCTTGAAAATGAGCTCCTCCTTCTCAAGCTGGTTCACATTGATGGTAGCGGCAACAAACTCGTGATAATCTATCACACCGTCACCATCAACATCTGCAGCCGACATAATTGCTGTCACCTCCTCAGGTGGTATTCGATGACCCCACTGCTTGATTGCATCCTGCGCAGCAGTGGAAAAATTCACACCGGAAAAAGTGGTGTGGGAAGAAAACAAATGAATAGGATCTTTTGATTCAATTTTGGCTGTTTGCTTTCTTGCCCATTCACAACCTTCACGGCCTGTAAAAGCTCGAATAGCATCACGGAATCTGTGCGAAATATGCTCGATTGGTGCACTGTTTAGCTTGTTTTCAACAATGATACGAAAAACTATATCGAAAAATAGGAAACTTGTACATTCGCCGATGCAACTTGATGCTTGTCTGAGTTGTGCCCTTGCTCGTAGTCGTGGCATTGTGTTTCGTCACTATTACCGCAGTTTGGCTAAGAGTGCTGGGAAAGACTTTCGTGATGGTGCTGTTGTGCCATTCGAGTGAAGTGGTGGATGTTTTGTGTTAGTTGCTTTTGGCTATTTGGGTTCATGCTTATTTACTACCTTTCCGGTTTGTAAGGAGAAACTTGATGCTGGTTCAACAAACTTTGGCGGCTGCATGAAAAGTTGATTGTCCTTCAGCAGGCTTCTTACGGTGAGAAGACATATCAATTAAGGCCATAGGGAACTGAGAGGCGAGCCCAGCGAGAAGGTTTGGGAGGCGGGGTTGATTGCTGCATGTCCCATAGGCGAGTCATTTCGAGGGTTCTTTTGCTATCTTGCAGGCAAAAGAACACCAAGACTGCAATTGAACAGTGGAGCTGTTACACTGTAATGTTTGTATCAAGGTCTGAGATTGCATGAGATAGTACCATCAATCCACCTCCGCAAACATGCCTCCACAGACCCCTTCATGATGCGGGATGGGAAATGGTTCTGCTTAGGTTTTAGCGGCGAACCCACCCGCCACTTTGAGTTCGCCGCCACTGGGTTCCCATGTTCTCCATTTCGGAAACTGGGGTGGCAAGGCGTCTGGTCATTGCTGGTTCTTGGTTCGGATCAACTCTCAATGTGCTTCTGCTGAAGACCTGGAAAACGTGTGAAATGTGAAGAGGTCCACGAAAAAACAGTTGCATCAGGAGGCAAATCCAGAGACAGCTTCTGACTCTGAGCGGGGACCGACAGCAAACAGGACACTGGTGCTTTGGACTGAGAATAGTGCTGTCAGGCGTCTATATAGCCTCCCTCTCATTGGCAACAGAATAGAAGGGTCATCGGAAAGTTGCCATTGGCAACTTTCCAATGACCCTTCTATGCACAACAGGATGTACTCATGTTATGGATGCTGTCACCAGAAAACATTCTTATCCAGATCAGAGCACAGGGCACATGTGTAGAACGGCCTTATCTTCTTTTTGCTTGCGTGCCGTACATTTCTCATGCTACTATGACTCAGGTGTCTTTCATGCGAGGCACAGGGTCAGGTCGGCACAGAAGGCCTGCCCGGCCACCTGGAAACGTTAGGCTGTGGGGAAATAGTGTTGACGGGGGTAAGCAGAAGGCACGTTTGCATGATCACATTTGAGAGGTCGCTCCAGCGCCTGATGCAGATGTCGTAACCTTCCCATGCTTCAGACTGAAGCAGCTCTGTTGCATAGCGGACCTATGTGCTGCATGCATGACCGCCATGCAACACATGCATGAAGAGTCTACAGAGAGCACTGTGTAAATTTCATCCACATTGCAATGTAGCCGCCTGTGTTGTCTGGCTCAGGACCAGGGGAATTGCTCAAGCAGCACGGCTGGGCCCATCTCAAGTTGAGAGGGCCACAGATGTGACCCTGTTGAGTATGAGATTCGTGTTATCAATTCAGTTATCGTATCTTCATTACAGCTTACCCCTATAATCATCGATCATGTCTGTACCAACTGGCCCTGAATCGCGTGCCGAATCAGCTACTCCGGCCCCAGTGTACCAGACTTTGGAGACTACGGATGGTACATTCGCTTAATTGAAGACGTTTGGAGCAGTAGCAAGTGTTTGGCGTCCAAGCCGCGAATACGTAGGTTTGCAGCAGTGTTCTCTCTCAACCGATTTTTGTTGCTCACCCAAACCTGTGCCGCTGTCTCTGTTTTCTGGTTTGAATCAAGAACACCGTCCCTGAGCCACTTGGCGTGTCGCCTTGTGTTCCACCATTTAACTGCGTGCATCTGCGCAGACTTCTTGGCTGTTGGTGCTGTCGTACGTGCTTCCGCCCCCCCGCCCGCCTCTCCTTTTCGTTGGCTTCTTCAGCGTGGTATTGTCCGCTGTCGTGTTGACTTTCTTCGGCAGGCGTTGCACGCTTCTGGCTGCACAGACTAGCGTGCGAAGGAGGTTCTGCAGCGCACTGGTCTCACGCTCGCGCAGACTTCTCGCGTGCAGGACGTGTCCTCATATCATCATGCACGCCTCGACACCCTGGGCGCACCGTTACCCGGCCCTGTGGAACTTGTCACCAACCAAGACCAAACTGATCTCCTGCTGCGTCTGGTCGCGGTGCTGGAAGTGCAACCAGCAGCGGAGGGCAATGCAGCTCTCACAGCCTTGCACCAGGCCTTGCTGGAGACAGTGCCGTCGGCCCATATGTGCAGCCTTTGCTGAGTTTGCCCAGCGCGAGAGCCCGGCTCGCACTTGGGCAGGTGTGGCAACCACGCCGGCCCCTTGGGAACAACTCCCCGGCAAAGTTCAAAGCTGGAATGTGGACTACTCTCGCATCCGCCGCTGCAAGGGGTGCCTGGATACCTCTGTGGCCCCTAACTCAAGACCATACCCGGCAGCAGGCCTTGACTGTGGTCTACGATGAGGGCTGCGAGGTCTGCACCATCACCCGTGACGCACTACGCAGGCATTCTGCAGCATGGTCTAATGGACATCCAGCTTTCAATCTACGTGCTGACATTCGGAAGCCCCGGGCTCTGTTTCTGCAGCGGCCTGTGAAGCTTAAAAGCTTCCACGGTGCCCCTGCTGCGGCCCCAGTTATGGTTCTGGTGCACTTGCGCCTACAACATGCAGTATACCCCGTGCGGTGTGTACTGGTGGACAACGCTCCCGGTGACCTTGTGCTAGGCTTGCCTTTGAGGCGGCGCTATGATGTTCCAGCCCCGCACAAGTTTGAGGCTCAGCATGGCGCTGGGAAACAGGGCATGGGGGTCGCGCATGTAACCCTGGGAGTCCCGAAGGGCTTCGGGATGTGCTTGCCACCTGGCCTATCCATGCGCCTGGCCGATGCTGATCCTGCATCTATCGAGTACAAACAGGTGCTCACACTGGACCTGAGGAAAAACTGGCGCCAGACAGGAAAATAGCTCACTCCTGCAGCTCTGCAGCCTATTTTGGGGCTCACTTCATCTGCTTAATGGACTATCCTTAAAGTACAGCAAGGGCACACGGTTTCACGCCTTGCCTATCTACAGCCTCTTACGGTTGTCCTACAATTGAGTCTTGCTAATTGAGCCGACGGTAAGTTAATCCCAGACTACCATTCTGTCCCTATCTATTCGGTGACGGCTTCGGTTAACTTACTGACGATTATAGCGCTGTTAATTCACTCTGCCGCGTTGTTCCTTTCGATTCCTGCTGTCGGGAGAGGCATCAACCGTTTTCTCTGACAACAGGATTCCCTGCGATGGAAGTGCTGTGCGCATCTCCGACCATCAGCGAAGCACTACAAACGAGCCAATACACGACGCAACTCGAATGAATTCAGAGCGCGAACGTGTACTGGAAAGCTGTTGCACAAGCACTGCTACTTACTTTAAACATCCTATTAGTGTATGTAGTAACTCAGAGCATGCGTTACGGGATCGTGAGCTCGCTACAGAAGCTTATATGGGTCATACCGACTCGTCAGCACTGTTCGCTGCTGTGCTGGCACAAGCCACTGTCGTCCCCGTTTCAGCTGACCAGCTGACCCCTGCAGGCCTGGTGCTCGACATAGCAGACCATGGTGTCGATGACTGTGACCCTGCATCATGGTGTGCTAATGCTCTCAAAGAGCTGTGGACTTCTGGCGATGCCGAAGCGATCACTAGAGAGCCCTGCGTCATATGCGGGGAGGCAGAGGGCTATGCCCATATGCTGCTCTGTGACATCTGCAACCGCCCCTCGCACTTGCAGTGCCTCAGCCCTCCTCGTTCAGTAGTTCCCGATGGCCCTTGGTACTGACACTTATGTGATGGTGCGTATACAAACTGGGAAGAGTTTCATGACGCAGATACGATTCTCTTTGCACGTGGCAGTGACCCCTACCACCACGATCAATCCAAACTACGAGTCGTATGTCCGCCTTCAAGAGGCCGGAATATTACAGTATCGCGCCTCGCTCAGTTGAGGAGGCTGCCGCCTGGGTGACCGACCGCGCTGAATCGGCCTTCACCGATCTGACCCCCAAGCAGGTTCGGCATCGTGTGCGCAATAAAGCGAACAACTTGCGCCTGCACCCTACTTTAGCAGGACGGTACCTTGCGAAGGTCCAGCTTCGGACGGGTAACCTGGTGTGGCTAGCAGTGCCCCCTGTTGCGTACCAGTGGGGCTTGATTCGAGCTTTCCACGATCGACTCGGCCATTCTGGTGTCAACCAAACTACGGTGATGCACCAGCATTACCACTGGCCAGGGATGAAAGCTGATGTCTCAGCGTTTGTGCGCCAATGCCATGCATGCCAAGTTCGACATCTTGAGCTGCACCATGGGGCTAAAGTGCGCCCCCCGCGCCTGTCTGATCCCTTCCAGCACGTGCACATCGACCTCGCTGGTCCATTTCCGTTGCGCCAGGTCATTGACCCAACGGGTCGTGGCCCTCGCCGCCGCGCAAGACAAACCCTGTATACCACAGCTGTGGGCTCAGCCTACATCTGTACAGTGGTGGACTATTTAACTAAGGCGGCCGAGTTTCTATTCCTCCCAGACAAAACAGCACTCTCGGTTGCAGGTCTTCCATGACGCGTGGCTCTTTCGTTATGGCCTCCCTGAATGGCTCACCAGTGACAATGGGGCTGAATTTCAAGGCGCCTTTCGCCACCAACTCGAACGGTTTGGGGTTGAGCATGTATGCACCTCGGTGCCGAAACTCCTTATTATGGCCTTGCTCATTTTTTCAACATATTATCCTGCAGGAGTCCCAAAAATCAACTATAATGGTATCTAATACTACCCACGCATGTTTCCAGCACCTGGACGAAGCTGGTTACTAAGGGGACACTTGTGGCTCATATGGCTGCTGCTGAAACAGGCCTTGTTCTGACAGAAATTGGGCCCGCAGCTCCAGCAGATCAACGGAGAACACGCACATGTTCACCAAATTTCACACAGTTGGAGTTTGGACCCGCTGTTTTTTTTTTTCAGTTCCTATCACCAAAAACAAGCTCAGAACAGCCATTAAGTCCCGCACCTGGATTTCTGGGTACTGCTGCACCTCATCCAACCACCCATGCCACTCCATGTGTCTGCAGTACCGATCGGTGTCATACAAGGCCTAATGATGTGCTGGACAAGTATTACAGAACGCTTAACGGTAATCTTACGATCGGGGCTCGTTTGGAGTGCTCCCCCCACCATTCTCTGCACTGATGGTCATGTCGGATTCCCCTCAGTTTCTCACTTCTCCTCAGACCAGGCCTTTTCGTGAATCCCTCTCTGTGCGGAGAGCTTGCAGGGATAGCACTCCCGCTTACTCGTTAAATTAGTAAAACAGTTGTTCACAGCGTATCGGGCTCAGATGCATACGACAGCATGTTGCACAGCGAAGCAAGGCCATAATCAGCGATTTCGCGACCGACGTCCTCATGCCACCCACAGTCCAATGGCGCCGCCGAGCACTTGGTTCAGACGCTGAAAGTGATGTTGGCTTCCAAAGTTTCTGGGGCTGTGCATGACTGGCGACTGCTGTTGCCCACCATACGCATGGAGTACATGCAGCGCCAGCACTCAGTGACTGGAGTCAGTCCCAACCAACTGGTGTTTGCTACGCCAATACGGCTACCCCCACCTGTGGGTGAGTTGCATTGGACTGCCCAAGCTGCCGCTGTCTCCCGCGCCAGCTCAGAGGCTGTAGTACCTGAGCCACAGGACCCTGAGCAGTTTATCCATGAGCGCGATGAGCGTGCTCAGGATTTGTTCAAGACGGTCCACAACAGAATTCTGCAAGCCCAACGTCGCAATGCGGCCCGCCAGACTTCTCGCCGTGCCGCGTTGCGCAAGAGGGGGAGGGTGCTCGCTGTTGGCGATCTTGCATATCTCCTCTCCCGGTCCAGTGAGATAAAACCCGTTGTTAGTGGCCCTTGTCACAAAACTCACTGATTGGCACGCATGGCTGCGTACTTCCAACTTGGTACAAGGTCAAGCAGTCCAAGAGTTCCATGTTTACAGGCATAGGGTGGCGCGTTGCACCACCACCACTGACGTGTTAAGAGGTCTCCTCAAGCATGCCGACATGCTTCCAAAGCAAGAGGCAGACTAGCCCTCGCAGTGTTTGCAATAGACTGTGACATATATGTCGTAGTCTTCCCCATGCTTCAGACTGAAGCAGCTCTGTGCATAGCGCACCTATGTGCTGCATGCATTACCGCCATGTCACGAATGCACGAAGAGTCTACGGAGAGCACTGTTTAAAATGTCATCCACATTGCAATGTAGCCGCCTGTGTTGTCTGGCTCATGACCAGGGGAATTGCTCAAGCAGCACTGCTGGGCCCATCTGAAGTTGAGAGGGCCACAGATGTTTCCCTGTTGAATGTTGTTGTTTGTTCCTGATGCAAGCTGCAGCGCCAGGTCGCACTTCATTCTTAGAAGTGGATTGAAGAAGAAGTGGGGTGTTGAAGAAGTGGAGTATTGAACGTCGTGATTGCTAGTTCTTTGTTTGGGATGGCTGGAGTGAGTGTGAAAAGTATTGCATTTGATCTGACGTTGAATTTAAAAGTGATATTTTTATCTTGCGGAAGTTATGCACGGTTGTTTCTGGACTAGTTAGTGTACGCAGCACTACATGTGACTCAACAGGTATGGCTGTTACAAGCTGCTAGAGCCTGCCGAACCATTTTGGCACGGCGTTTGTCATAGACAGTGACACAGATGCAGAAGAACTGCCTCGCGTTGCTGAAGTAGGCGATTCTGAAACCATCAATTCACATGATGCTGATGATTATTTCGACGAGCAAGGTGACGCCTGCCAACTGTCATCTCTCACGAAGGAAGCACTGCAGGTGTGGCATGCTGGTAGCAGAGAGCACTGAATGACACGCAAGTGAGCTAGAACAATTTTTTTGTTCTGTGGGGAATTATCATGATTTTCCGGACCGTGGTGCACCGTGGAAACGCGGGGACCGGTGAAAGTGGGGAATATATATATATATATATATATATATATATAGCTTTTTACAAACCGGAAAGGTAGTAAATAGGCATGAACCCAAATAGCCAAAATCATTTAGCACAAAACATCCACCACTTCACTCGAATGGCACAACAGCACAGATATATATATATATATATATATATATATATATATATACATTAGCTTAGATGAGTGCAAACGCGAGGAAAGGGAGGTTGGAAACGTACGCTGTGCATCCCGGTGTGGCCGTTGCGGCTGTGTGCTGCACATGTATTTTGGAACGTTGGACTTGCACAGACTCACAACAGCTGCAGTATTTCTCTGGGTTTTCAACGGTATGCTTTGTGGGGTGTGCGGTGATCGGCGCGCAAAACGGCTTCCGGACAGGCGAACGTTGGCTGTGAATGGGTTTTCTGGTGCTGAAAGGAGCAGAGTGCGCTCCGTTGTGGACGTGAAAACAGGAGCATCCCGGAACGACAGCGCCCGCGGGACCAGATTAGCAATCTGAGACGACTCTAATTGTTCACTAATTAATTTAGCTCTTCTGCTTCGAGAGTCATTTTACACGCAGCTAATTAAGAGAAAAACCGAGACAAAGTTGTATGTACGAGCAAACTCGTGCGGCCAAACGTTCACATTTTGAAGGTTGTATATGAGATGGGCGTTGCTTTCCGGATATTTGCCGTGCCGGGTATCGCGCCAACCTGCAGTGCAGGCTGGATGTGGGCATGAATGTGCCAGAATATGGACGAACTGAACATATCAAGCGATACAAAGCATCATGACACTACATAGTACCTTTGTGGGTTGGCTGTGTGGCTGTTGGTCCGTGCTGTGGCTCACAGTGGCGAGTGGGTAGGCTATATGTGATTATTCCCCTCCCTTCTCTTGCAGGCTTCCTGGAGCAACCGAGCACGACTATGCCCTTGCGCCAGTAGCTAACATATCTTATGTTGGTACTATTTAGCTTCCTGATACATCAAACTGCCCATTCTCGATCTGACCCGCTACGGAGCCTGCCCAGGGCAACCGCTGAACCTGCTCGGAGCGCATATACAGCGAAGCGCGCAAGAAACATAAGCAACATGACATAACATAACAAGTTAGCGTGAGAAGCGACTTCTTGAACTACAGTCGACAGTCCGACTGATCAGACGTGTTTTACCAGATACTTCGCAGATATTATAACGGATATTTTAAAAACTAATGATGCCCGACTTGTTTTCTTTTCAGTAGGAATTCACACTGCGCATGCACTTGCGCCCGAAACCTTGCGCGCATAGCACAACCAGCCCCCAAGCACCACCAGCCCACAAGCACAACCAGCCCCATACTTAAGGAGTCACGCCTTGACTTGTCTACTAGCCATTACAAACCGGAAAGGTAGTGAATAGGCCTTGACTTGTCTACTACTATATAAGATTATTCCTGCTATTTTGACGTTTCTGCCGTTCCCCGCAACTACACGCACGCTAATTACAAACTGAAGCACATTATATCATAGTGGAGTGATTCGGCTTGGTTCTGTACGTTTTGGGCCGTTCGTTCTGACGCCTGTCGTGTTGTCAGCTTGGTGTACAGAACGAAGCTGAGACCTCTAAACCTTCACCTATCGAGCTTCAACTGTTGATGGAACATCATTACGTATACTTTGCAGTAATTTATGTCGTTCGCGGGTTAATCCACGTTACCTGATGCGTGTGCTCGACACGTTTGCATCGCCAGAGTAGCGCTTTGTCCAGAGAAAGGCTCCCAGCACAACGCACCATTCCACGCGCGCGCCTGGAACATGTCTCAAATTGGTTAAACTTGGAGTACTTTCTATCTGTCGAACTGTGGTTCTCAACGAAATGATGTTGTCGTGTGAACGTGCACTTCCACGCAAGGCAGCAGCCAGTTTCATGTGAACAGTGTGGCAGAAAGGAAAATGATCACATCACTCAACTACATCAAGTGTTGCCAAGCTGCATGGGTTCGCATCACGATATCTGAAGATTCAACTCATCGACAGCGTACAACGGTACTTGCATCTCATCGACAGCGTACAACGATACTTGCAACCAATTTCGAAAACCATGTATTGCTTCAAATGAACAGGCGAATGTTTCTTACGCTGTGCGGGTTGTAGTATCTGTTGAATGCGTGCAGGCATCTGTATATATAAACATATATGTTGGATTGCTGGCTATAGCTGTACAGCCAACCTTCCGTCTACAAAATGCACAAACACACACCATGAACACTCAACATGCAAAGAAAAGCGGAAGCTTTTCTTTGCATGCTAAGAGGCTGAGTCGCGTGAAGCGCGCGAAGCCTTGTATATATATGATTATTCCCGCCGTTTTGCCGTGTCTGCCGATCCCCGTCACTCCACGCCCTCTAATTACAAACTTAAGCACGTACCATTATTCTGAAGTGGTTTGGCTTGGCGATTTGTGGTTCGGGGCGCCGTGTAGGTAGCAGTGTGGGTTGAACGGTCGTGGATGCACGAAGTTGCCAGTACGGAAATACTTCAGAATCACGCTGCTTCCGTTCCTGAACTAATAGCTACATACATATTTAACTGTAAACCGTCGTTCACGGGTGCCTAGACCTGCACTACTTCGTACAGTACGTACATCTGGATCATCAACACAGAGGTTTGTAACGCGAAAGGATATTTGCACAGTGCGCCATTCCACGCGAGCGTCAAGGAGACGACTTATATTGTCCTACAGATAGGGAAGATCTATGTCTCGAACTGTGATTCGCGAGCGCATGGTGTTGCCGTGTCAATTGCATTGTAGCGGACAGCCAGAAAAGCGGACAGCCACATCGCAGTTTCACACGTACAGTATGGCACAAACAAACATCACCAGTACATTCAATGCGTCGAAGTGTGCACAGGTTGGAAAGGGTGTCATGTCTGTGATGCTGGCGTTGAATGCGATGAAGAGCCAGTTGTCAGCGTACAATATACCGCGTATAGTCTTGGCAAGAAAACAGCATGAACAGCTTAACGTGCAAAGAAAAGCGGAAGCTTTTGTTTGCACACTACGAGGCTGAGTAGCGAGAAGCGCGCGAAGCCTTGTATATCTATGACTATGTAAGATTATTCCCACCGTTCTGCCGTTTCTGCGGTTCCCTGTCACTCCACGCCCGCTAATTACAATCTTAAGCACATATCATCATAGTGAAGTGACGTGGCTTGGCGATTGTTGCTTTGGGGCGCCGTGTTGGTAGCAGTGCAAGGTTAACGGTCATGGATGCACGAACCTGCCACTAATGACATACTTCACAACCACGATCCGTCAGTTATTGAACCAGATTTGCACATTATTAAGCCCGAAAATGTAATGAATACTCCAATACGTAACGTCATGAATGCAAGACCTCCGTAAGCTTCCGTACGTCAAAAACGTTCTTTCGCAAGTGAACTGCATTGTTAAGACTATTCGCACCACCGACCAGTGAGCTAGAGAGTCTGCAGGCTCCACGCAAGCCTCTCGTCCTCATTAAGCCAGCAGTGACACGTTTCTGCACGTCAATTTCTATGTGTGCACGACTGCTTGATCTGCAGCAGTATGTAGAAGAGCTGGCTAGTTCTGATGTGTGGAATGCAGCACGTGCCAAAGCAACACATGATGGTACGCCTAAGTTTGACAGGGCACAAAAATCTATCAACCGTGCATCCTTCTGGACCAGCTTGCAGAAAATCACAAATGCTATGGCGCCCATGCGTGAAGTTTTGCGCTTGTCTGACAGCGAAGAACCAAGCATGGGCATTGCCTATGCTTCCTTGCTTGATCTTCGTGACAGTATTGCAGAGGGTGAAATTAAATTGAGCGGTAACCCAGCTACAGCTAGAAAGCGCAGAACCGACGTCACAGCTATTATTGACAGGCGAATGGTGTTCATGATGAAGCCCGTGTATCGTGCAGCGTATGGCTTGAACCCGCTACACCGCACCTCAGAATTTGACGAGGAAGTTCTTAAGGACCTTCAGTCGGTGCTTGGGAAGAGGCTGGGCGATGATCTGGGCATTGCAGCATTTACAGTGTTTCAGAGTTACTATCGTACTGGTCGCCGTGTGACAGAAAGCATGGAGAAAGCAGCTAGGAAGCTGAAGCCCCACGAGTGGTGGAAAGTGTATGGTTCCGGGTTGCAGGCGTTTGCAGAGATTGCTTGCTCAGATACCATCCGCTAGTGCTTGAACAAAACTGGTCAGCTTACAAGTTTGTGCATAGTGAGAAGCGCAACAGGCTAGGAAAGAAGCGTGCTCGTGACCTGGTTTATGCATTTCAGAATCTGAGAGCAACCAAGCGTGCCAAGATTGCCGGCATGGACCTTGGTGATCAGGTTTGCAGCGACAATGACATTGGAGCAGACAGTGGTCACGGAGGTGGCAGTGACAATGAATGAAAGGTAGAAGGATAAGTCCTCGTTACTTGGTCAGAGCGAAAGTGTGGTGGTGCATGCTGTAAACAGAAGACACATTATCGCGTTGCGTATGCTCTTTGAAGCATAACGTAATTACGCGTAATTACGTTTGTTACGTAATTACAATACATAAAACTGCACCGTTTTTATCTTGGAGCTTGCTGACCAAAAAAAATTTATTGCAGAAAAAAAAGTGAAAATTGTTGAAAAGCATTGTCCAGACATTTGAATGGGCTGCCAAGCAAGCACACGACTCCTTACACAGTCAGGGACAACGTAGCTTGCGCGATTATTTAACTTCAGGGACAACGTAGCTTGCTCGATTATTTAACTTCAGTGCGTTATATGTACTCCTGTGGCACATGTACGTTGTGTGCACCATGCATGTGTCTCATCGCGCACATGAATCGGTGGGCCAGCAGACCTCTGCCCTCCAGTCTGATACTCCGAGTGTACTAGCAAAGAGTTACGCACTGGCAGAAAGTATTTAGCTCACGTATTCTTGAGTTGCACTGCTCTACACTCAAATTTCACTATATTTCCACACGATTTTCCACACGATATCATCCAAGTCGCACAGAGGAACGCTCCTGGCCTCTTGAAGACACATATCATCTACGTCTGACATATCCAAGCTCAGATCTGTCACGTTCAGCCCCTCACTATCCGGCGTACGGGCGTGTGGAAGCACAACGCAGGATATGGCATCTCTGCACTCGACATTAAGGCTCTACCCTCCTAATCTTCTGTGACGGTTGGGACGGACAATCACGACCGCATTCACGCGCGATGAAACTAAAAATAGCAATTTTCTCAGGGCAGGATTTGATATAAATTTAGTCCGGGTTGTACGCGCACTGTTACCGTGCATGCGTGATATGGTGTACTCCGCCTGTTCACAAGGTGTATCTAGCATAGATCACCTTTCCATACAAGCGCATTCGTTACACAGAACCACGAAACACAATGTATTCGTTATAGGTCGTGTTTAGGAGCCATTGCAACGTTCCGATCGTATGTTCACGACTGTATCGGGATGTGTTTGCCTGGTGTGCGCTACAAGCCCATACCAGATATCTGTTCCAGTCAATTCTATCACGCCAGCTAGCACCACCTAATTATATACATGAGAAGGACTGATCTCGGCTTAGAAGTGAGCCATTCAGTGATGTGCTGGACATGCTCTGGCCTGTCGGGCACAACCAGCATCATCCCAATGTACCAATGCCACTCACGCGTCACCAAAGGCAATAGAAACAGATAAATACGCGATGTAATATGCTGGCAACGAGGAATGCGCTCCGGAGCGCGCGATACGGTGTGTTCGTGCGAAGCGGTGTAGATGACACAGCTATACGTCATACAACGCAGCCAGTAGCACTGCCACACGAAGAAAACGGGCTCGAGTAGCACAATATCGTTACCATTGAAGTTTGAAATGGTTCATATTGCCCAACCAGGCAGTTTATTCCTACCAGTACGTTACATGATTGGTGCATGTGCGACGCCACAGCAACACCGCGTAGGAACGAACTTCAGCTTCGTTTCGTTTCAGAGGACTACAATATATCGTGCACTTTCTATTGAACCCGAGTTGTGTTGCTGGAAAGGTTGTTGCAAGGCGCCATAGAGTGCCCCAAATATATGGTACATTCCGGACCAATACTGCTGTAAAACTATTTTTGGTCACATTCGATGACAGTGTCAAATTCTACATCTCAATAGCTTTCCAACAATATATCGTGTACATAAATCTGTGAAGCAAGCACTTCAAACCGGCTCCTGCCAGTTTTTCAAACAATTAGGGGGTAGAGCCTTAAGAGAAGTATACAGCAGATACAGACTGTTATGATAGTCTGCATCACCTATCAACGCTGCTGGGTGATGCTGTGACCAGACGAGTCCAGCGCTCGTAATACCAGCCCTGGGCCGAGACGCCATGCTCGAGCGTTCTTATGCTCTTCAGGGTGTGTCAAAATAATTTGTATATTTGTTGTGTGCATACCATTTTCACCTCCTGGGCGCTGCAAACGGGACATACGTCCACTTCAGAGGCCAGTACACCCCAGCGCCACAACCTGCTGGTCAGCACATGCGCCGCTGAGGGGTCACAAACTCCAAGTGAATATGAAATAAGTACGCTATTCTGCTGAACTACTGCATACAAGTTATATAGCATTGCTTGCAGGGCCTTACGGACCTTGTAAGCAGCTTTTTTCACTAAAATTTCCCATTTTCTGCCTTGGGCAACGTCATTACTATCGCAGTTTGGCTAAGAGTGCTGGGAAAGACTGTCGTGATGGTGCTGTTGTGCCATTCGAGTGAAGTGGTGGATGTTTTGCGTTAGTTGCTTTTGGCTATTTGGGTTCATGCCTACTCACTACCTGTTCGGTTTGTAAAGATCGCCCTGGGCAACAACAAAAAAAGGTTGTCACGCAAACTCCAAGATCAAAACGGTGCAGTCTAACAAGTGCAACACTGGCACACTACGAGGCTGAGTCGCGCGAAGCAAGCGAAGCCTTGTATATATATACAGCTATGACAACCTAGGAGGCTTGCTCACACTTCAACGCATTGAATGCACTGTTAATGTGCGTTTGTATCATACTGTACGTGTGAAACTGCGACTTGGCTGCTCCGGAAGTGCGCATTGCAAAAGACACGCCAACACCATGAGCTCGCCAATCACAGTTCGAGACATAGATCTTGCACATCTACAGGAAATAATTAGCTGTTTCCCGGAAGCTGGCGTGGAATGGCGCGCTGTGCTGATATCTTTTTGCGTCATACACCTTCGCACAGACGATCCATAACTACGTACTGTGCAAAGCACAGCACCTCTAGGCACCCACGATCAACGGGATACAGTCCTTGATCTGTAGGTGTGCATTCAAGAACAGTTGATGCACGGTTCGTGAGTATGCCGTTAGAGGTAGCTTCCTGCATCCACGACCTTTCCACACGAACAGCTACAACCACGCGCCCCTGGGTGCAAACCGCCAAGCCAAATCACTTGACTGTGGTAATATGTGCTGAAGTTTATAAGAAGCGTGCGCGCAGTGAGTGGGAACCGCAGAAACGGCAAAACGGTGGGAATAATCCTGTATATATATATATATATATATAAGTAAGTATATATATATATATATATAAGTAAGTATATATATATAAGTCACGCAAGTGAATGTTTTGTGTTAGTTGCTGTTGGCTACTTGGGTTCATGCCTATTCAATACCTTTCCGGTTTGTAAACACAAGTCACGCAAGGCGTGACTCTTAAGTGTGGGGCTGGATGTGGATGTGGGCTGGTGGTTCTTGGGGGCTGGTTGTGCTATGCGCGCAAGGTCTCGGGCGCAAGTGCATGCGCAGTGTGACTTCGTACCGAACAGAAAACAAATCGGGCATCATTAGTTTTATAATAATATCAATCAAAATATGTGTCGAAATATCTGCTCAATATCTACTACAACACGTCTGATCAGTCGGAATGTCGACTGTAGTTCAAGAAGTCGCTTCTCACGCTAATTTGTTATGTTATGTCATGTTGCTTATGTTTCATGTGCGCTTCAGTGTATCTGCTCTCCGGGCAGATTCAGCTTTTGCCCTGGGCATGCTCCGTAGCGGGTGAGATCGACTTTGGGCATATTGATCTATCAAAAAGCTAAATAGTACCTATATAACATATGTTAGCTACTGGGGCAAGGGCATAGTCGTGCTGAGTTGTTCCAGGAATCCTGCAAGAGAAGTGAAGTGAACAATCACATATAGGCAACCCACTCGCCCCTGTGAGCCACAGCACGGACCAACAGGCACACGGCCAACCCACACATATATAGTGTCATGATGCTTCGTATCGCTTTATATGTTCAGTTCGTCCATGTTCTGGCACATTCATGCCCACATACAGCCTGCACTGCACGTTGGCGCGATACCCGGCACGGCGAATATCCGGAAAGCAACGCCCATCTCATATACAACCTTCAATATGAGAACTTTTGGCCGCGACAGTTGGCTCGTACATACAACTTTGTCTCGGTTTTGCTTCTAATTAAGTGCGTGTAAAATGACTCTCGAAGCAGAAGAGCCAATATATTTAGTACACAATTAGAGTCGTCTGAGATTGCTAATCTGGAACGACGGGTGCTGTCGTTCCGGGATGCTCCTGTTTTCACGTCGACAACGGAGCGCACTCTGCTTCTTTCAGCACAAGAAATCACATTTACAGACCACTTTCGCCTGTCCGGAGCCCATTTTGAGCGCCGATCACCGCACACCATACAAAGCATACCGTTGCAAAGCCAGAGAAATATTCCAGCTGTTGTGAGTCTCTGCAGATCCAACGTTCCAAAACACATCTGCAGCACACAGTTGCAACGGCCACACCGGGACGCACACCGCACGTTTCCAACATCCCTTTCCTCGCGTTAGTACTCATCTAATCGAATTAACAGACTATCCGGCGCGGTTTCGGTGTGAACGATCCACCCGTCACAGAGATCCAACACATCAGCGCACACATACGCCCACACAATCCAGCCCACAGCCCCGACACCCCACCCGACAACCCACACGCCCACGAAAAACACCAGCCCACCCCCTCACCCCCCGAGCGCCCAAAACCACGCCCCACACCCTAAACACCCAAACGGCCCGAAAAATCACATATACATGTAGATATATATATTCACTGGTTTGAACCTGGCATGTCCGAGCTTGAGGAGAACGAAGCCTGGCGTCAGGGAATATTGGTGTTTAAAAGTGTGTGGTACCAGTCATGATCTGCTGCCGGCGACAAGGCCAATAGTTTTGATAACAGAGCAAAACCTCACTTGGTATGGTCTCGAGTTTGTTGTTCAGGGGTGTTCAGACCTGTCTTGGGTACCACTTTTTGTTACAACTTTTCGGTCCAAAAAGTGGATCTGTTCAGTGCATTGAACGACATGCAGATGAAAAATGGTACAGGGGTTCATAAGCAACATGAAAATACATGTGAATACACTACAGGCCAATATGATCATACTTGCAAGAAAGGGACTCCGGTAATAGCCACTATTGGCATCTATTGGGTGGTGTTCCACTCAGATCAGTGCACTGTTCGGGAACGTTCTTGACTCAATTTTGCAGTTGAATCATTTCAGAACTACAAGGCTTCACGCGCTTCGGGCGACTCAGCCTCCTAGTGTTCAAAGAAAAGCTTCCGTGTTGAGTCTGCATGGTATGTGTTTGTCCTGGTTGTAAACGAAAGATTGGCTGTACAGCTATAGACAGAAATCCAACGGATGCCTGCACGCATGTAACAGATTGGCTGTACAGGGTGAGGAACATTAGCCCGAATCATTTGATGCTTTTACAAACCAGAAAGGTAGTGAATAGGCATGAACCCAATTAGTGAAAAGCCACTAACACAAAATATCCACCACTTCACTCGAATTGCACAACAGCCCCCATCACGAAAGTCTTTCCCAGCACTCTTAGCCAAACTGCGATAGTAATGACGAAACACAATGCCACGACCATGAGCCAGGGCACAACTCAGATACTGTCTACTGATTCGCAACCACAGACCACGATCTACACCAGTGGAACAAGCAACAGTAGCAAGGTTCTGCAAGCATCCCTGAGCAGAGGGGCCTCACTTCCCAAAGAGACATAACCAAAGGAATCATAGTGGCACCGTTCAAGACATGCTTCCTACTCTTCGCTCTCTCGGCATCACGAAACAACACTGACTCACACTTGGCCAGGTAGGTAGGACAAGTAGGATCAACAATGCTGACATCACAGCCAACACTGCCTGTAGTATCAAACACTTGAAAAAGCACGAATCGTATGAAGCTGTAAATGGTTTTTGAAAGTGGTTCCATCTGTCCCACGGCTGCGATCTGTGAGTTGTAAGTACCGTTGTATGCTGGCGATGCACTTACTCGTCGCATATCGTCATGCGAACAAATGCAGCTTGTCAGCACGAGTAGTGGAGAGATGTGATCATCTCCCTTTCTGCCATATCTTTCACATGAAACGTGGAGCTGGCTTTCGCGGAAGTGCACGTTCACACAACAGCCGCATGTCGTCGAGAACCACCGTTCGAGACCTAGAAAGTACTCCAAGTTTAGACAATTTGAGAGAGTTTCCAGGCTCTCGCGCGGAATGGTGCGTTGTGCTGGGAGCCTTTCTATGGACAAAGTGCTAATCTGGCGATCCAAAAGTGTCGAGTACACACAGCAGTGAACTGGTAGTAGCCCACAAGCGACATGAAACATTACAAAGTATACATATTGATGTTCCAGCAACAGTTCCAGCACGATATGTGAAGGTTTGGAGGTATCAGCATCGTGCCATGCACCAAGCTGACACCACGATAGGCAAAGATAACTGCCCAAAAAGCACAGCACCAAGCCGGATCACTTCACTATGTTGATACGTGCTTGAAGTTTGTAATTAGCGTGCGTGTTGTTTCGGGGAACGGCAGAAATGCCAGAAAAGCAGTGATAATAATGTATTGTAGTAGATCGAAACTCCTTTTGAAGCACTTCTTGCAAACGATCGTTTCATTTGTAGAGGGCAGTCCGATGCACAGGACATTGTGACGTGCACACACTCGCCAGGAACGGAATAACAGAAGCGCGAACAGTCCACAATAGATCATCTATGTATAAAGAATGTGCATACTTCGTCCAGCACTGCGCGGCGCGCTGTAGAGCATTCGATGCACTTTTTGGATGGGTCCACTTCGAAAGTGGACCTCCCTCGAAAACCCGTCCACTTTGTGGGCTGGTACACAGAAGCCCCAAGACATCTCACGCCACCCCGCAGCACCCTTTCATTGCCATATTATAAACTATTTTGATGTGTGCTTGCTTTGAAGATGCTGTTTACCCGCTTTTGGCTTCCAAAAAAAAAGCGGCATGCCAGTTTTCCAACGTTTATCCTTCGAGAGACACCACAAAACGCTCCGCACCAAAACCAACGCCGCATAAATCAATATTATAACTATTATCGTTGTTTAGAACTGTCAGGAAAACCTTTTCTTGCACACGAAAACGTCACAATGCCACTTTTGGTCAGGTCTGAACACGCCCTAAGCCTGCTGTTACAAATCACGATGACCTAAACTGCCTGTTCCAGCTGGTTTGCAAGACGCAAGGCTGCAACCAAACATGCCAGATGAATAATAAATCGACGTGGCACAAGGAGCATACATGTGCTCAGGGCCCTGGGGAGAAGTACAGCAAGGGTACCAGCAAAGTTGCACGCACATCAGAAGATGACAGACAACTAAAACTGCCCAGCTAAATGAATAATCCGGACCAGATCTTCCGACCTTGCACTCTGCTTGTCCAGGGAATGGTCACAGGCTGTGTTCCCTTCACCTTTGTCAGCAACCAGTATATTCAACAGGCTCTGGATCTGCTAGGCATGAAACTGAATCGGAAGGATGTCGGTGGTCCGCTCCTTGACGCCATATGCAGCAAGAATCAAGGATAGGACCGCATGCTCGCCAAGTTCGATCAGCCCTTTGGTGCTAGTGTCCGGTGGCGCAAGAAGCATTTTGCAATGGGAGCAGGGCTGATGAATTTCGTTGTTTGCGGCAATCAAGGCACGTCTATTTACCTGTAGTTTGTAGCGGTATTTAATGCGTATGCGTTACCAACGCCAGCTGTGATTGATTTCGGCATATGCCGCTGATGTCCAGAAGTGCAGCGCTATCCGCAAGTTGGCTCAGACATTGCAGGCCTGCTGGAGAATGTTGTGTATGGAATCGTTGGTGGGGAGGACACCACAGAGTAGCTTGGAGGCTGGGTTCTCGGACAATACGAAGCCCGACATGAGCGCTCTTGATATCCTCGAGGCAGTGCACCCACAGTACATTAATGTGGGATACTGCGCACATGGCGCTGCTCTTGCTATCAAACATTGCCGTGGCTTTTTCAAGACGAAATGTTGCAACAGTGTTACATGGGTGTTGAGTTGGCCGACGAAGCCCACACCATCGCAAATTCCCACGACATCTACGCGCCAAAGGCTTCCAATGAAAGAGAGAAGCAGGCCAGAGGACCGGTGGAGCGCGTTGGCGGAAGAGCAGCAGCCAGAGAGTTAGAATTATTCATGCTAGAGGGCTACACCGTTGCTATGGCTCAAGGTGCTCGTGCTTGCATCAACGAAACTGGTACTGTGGACACCAAGGGTGAGCATGCACACGGTGTGTCTTTGAAAGATCAAGGGAGTCTGGAAGCGCTACGATTCCAGTAGATTTCCTGCTCTTTCCAAGGTGGTTGTGAGTCTGCTATGGGTGCATCCAACATCAGCGTCCATAGAACGAAGCTGGTCATTGTGGGGTCGTGTCTTTGTTGCAAGTCGTAATGCGCTGAGTCTTGCCAAGAACGTGCCAAGAAGTTGGTCATGTTCTGATACAACTCTCGTGCACAGAAGGCAAGCATGGAGGACCATGCCCTCTGCCTCTATATCATCCAGAATGAAGTGAAAAATAACTAAGGGGTGAATACTGCAGCTCAATAGAGGTAGCTTTGGGGGCAAGTGTGAGTGGGGAGTGGTGGGTAACAGGAGGGGGGTTAGAGGAGTGGTGGGTCAGAGCAGCGCCCATTTGTGGCTGTTGATTCAACTGGAATCACAAACAGGCTGCCTCGAAGTAACATTGAGCAGCAATACTGATACACGCAGCAGGGTACAAGGATTCCAGTGATATGCTTCACGCGTTCATATATGATCACTATGCGATTTTGGTAAAATTCACTAAAGCTGGGACAGGCGCTGGCACGACCACGCAAGAGGTTGAACCATGGCCTAGAGAGTGTAAACCTGTCGCAAAGGCTCGTGCAACGCATCAGACGCAACGTGAAGAACTCTTCGAATCTGTCTTCAATGTTTACTAAGAGTTTCGATCAGTCCTCTTGGGAACGAAATATGTCTAGCATCCCCCCATTATAGTGCCATACCTGTATATTATACCTGGTACTGGAATATGCCGATGTTAAAAACCCATTATACCGCTCCAAGCCAGCCTTAGATATTTGTGAAGGAGCCCACTTGTCAGCGCCATCTGTTGAGATAGCGCTCGCTTGAACATCCATGAACTAGGCACAGGCACGCTACTGGCTAACGGCACTGTTCAACTGCAGAATGCCTGCATACATGTATTCACAACTGCATGTGGTATACGTTGTTAGAACTACTTATGTTGCCTGCTGCACGACGATGTAGCCTCTCGAATTGCTCGTTTGTGAATGCTTTTAGCTGGTGTGCACGGTTAGCGTCCCAGGACGTGTTCAAACCTTCAATTCACACAGCACAAAGGTCCCCCCCCCCTCTCCATCGTGAGGTCAGACATGACAAGGCTGCACAAACGTCACAGAGCACTAATGCAGTTACACCGCCGCCCTTTCTCTCAGCATGGACCTACTGATGGTCCCAGGAGCTGCGTTTCACCACATAGCGCACGTGTGTCAAAAAACACGCCGAACGGAATTGTGGATAACACCACCTCGTTCTGAATGTGTCCAAATGCCAGAAAAAATGCTTCGGTTTACGCCCCATATTGCACAAACTGTCGAATGGGCAGCATAAAATTGTCGTAACGCGCTGATTCAGCCAAAGTGTCGAATGGGCCCAAAAATTTTCTCGCCTAACGCCGAGAATTTCGATAACTGTCGAACTTTATCTGTGGGATTTTCACATAACAGACGGTTCGACTGTCAATCCATGCCGTGGATTACGGTACATGTTATCGGGACACTTTCATGTTTGCTGTCTGCACAATGCGTGACAAGAATTTTTGTTGAGGAATACCTCGACGTTGGAGCCATTGTGAAGCTCGACAGCCCCGACATTTCAAGGTTGTGCGACACGCTTCACGTCGGAGGTATTCGCCATCTATGGTACTCAGTTCTGGCAACTTTGTAGACTCGCGCAACGAAGTGCTGTTGAGGGCTGAAAGCCAGCCGCTGCTGAATACACAAGGTGCGTGGTCACATGCCAATGACGCACCCATATGCACCCTCATCGCCTCATAGGTACAGGATCAACAGATGTGGCGTCCAGTTCCGTCAAAACAAGGGGTGTGGAGCAAGTTCAGAGTACTGACTCTACGTCACGACCATACTTAAATGTAGAAGACAACACTGCAACACCAAACACTGTTTTGAGCGCATACCGTACTCCTTGCAATGGTTCAACAGTTGAAACCACCCCTCTGCTGTCGAACACAGATAAATCAGAGATGGACCTTAGAGACAAAAAAAATAATGGCTCGTGTTCAACTGGTGCACCTTGCTGTCCTTCCACTCGCACACAACAAGCAAGTCTACAGAAATGCCGTACCTGTAGCTCTTTGACAGTGATAGTTCCCGATCCATCTGCATCAATTGTCTTGAAGAGACGTTTCATGCCAGCAATCTCTTCAGTCGACAAACATGCACCGACCACCATGAGTGCGGATTTCTTGAGCTTGTGCATAGCAGCAAAATTCTTCATTCGGCTAAGTACAACATTGTCAAGAGGTTTCTCTGTCCCATGGCCCTCCTGCTTGAGCCACGGATGTTGCAGGATCACCGTGCACGACGGCCTGCAAAGGCATGGTGACACTGATCTTCAATATGAAAACACATATGGCGCAACAGTCACCATGTACCAACATGCTTCATCATAGCAACATGTAGGGAGTTCGCAGGGACTGCCTTTGTCGTCTACGTATAATCTTCGGTATTGCGTACTGTACAACGTACCGTACAATGGGCATTAATTGTTCGCTTCTACAAGGCTTCGAGCGCTTTGCGCGTCTCAGCCTGTCAGTGTGCAAAGAAAAGCTTCCGCTTTCCCTGGCCGTGCATGCTGCATACTTCCCAAGACTATACGTGACGATGTGCGTGTCATCGCATGCAACCCCAGCATCACCAATAACCTGACCTGTGCACAGTTTGACACACATAATGAACTATTAAAACAACAGCACCCTCGTCACCAGCCAATCACTCCCCGTAAGTGGTTGTTTAACCTGAAGTGCAGCCAGGTACGAGGACAATGCCGAGTGCCCGTAACCGGTTAAAATGGTGGATTAACCTTGTCCTATGAGAAATATTTATTTTTTAAACGGCAAGAAGGGCTCGTTAACTGATACTGCGATACAGTTTCAGCGCGCCTTCATATAGCAGTTGAGGAGCGCCTTGCAGGATATCATGTCGGTTACGGGGATACTGCAGTGCGTGAGGAGGTTGTGGCTGCCTTCTGGAACACTGTCTATTCGTGATGAATCATTCGTTGATATACCGAAGTTAATTCAAAGCATCGACAGCAAGCCTTGGCGTCACCATGCCATGTTTCAAAAGCTTCCAACGGTAGGCCATGTCACCACAGATGGGTCCAGAGTTTTTGACAATCACCGAAACTGTCACGTGACCAAAAGTAGTTCGACAGCGCCAGTGCCGCACAGAAGTTTTGAGAAATGTGAGTTGCGGTGCCGAAACTCCTTATTATGGCCTTGATCATTTTTCTGCAATATCTTGCAGCAAACGGCCCAAAATTCACTCATATGGTCACTTCCGCTTGCCATGGGTATTCCAAGGACGGTGACGAGGCAGGTTAGTAAGGGGCCACTTGTGGCTGGTACGGCTGCTGGTGCAACATGCATTATCTTGCTCCAAATTTGGACTTCGCCTCCAGCAAATCGGAGCGACACCGAAACTGTCCCGTGATCAACAATAGTTCGACAGCGCCAGCGCCGCACAGAAATTTTGAAAAATGTAAGTTGCGGTGCCGAAACTCATTATGGCCTTGATCATTTTTCTGCAATATCTTGCAGCAAACGGCCCAAATTTCACTCATATGGTCACTTCCGCTTGCCATGGGTATGCCAAGGACGGTGACGAGGCAGGTTAGTAAGGGTCCACTTGCGCTGGTAAGGCTGCTGGTGCAACATGCGTTATCTTGCTCCAAATTTGGACTTCGCCTCCAGCAGATCGGAGCGAAACATACGATAGGCCATCAAATTCCACAGACCTTGAATTTGAACCCGCTGCTTTTTGCATTCACAAGGCACGGTAAAAAACAGCTCAAAACCATCACCGCAGTCTCTAACCAGCTGTTCCTGGCCCGGCAGCACCGCAACCACTTTTAAGAGATAACCTATGTTTGCGCAAACATGTATGCACTCAAGAACAGCTGAACGAGCTGCTCTGCAGGCGAAACGTGAAAAAAATATCGGTAATCGCGCTGATGGGAGTCGTTCTGAGTGCTCCCGCTGCCGTTCTCCTCACCGATGTTCGTTGGATTTACCTTCGCGTCTCACTACTCCTCAGAGCAGGCCAGTTCGTGAATCCCTCTCTGTGCGGACTGTTTGCAGAGCTGCCACTCCCGCTTACTCCAACATTAGTTGAAAGCATATAGCGACGATACTGGCTCCTTTGTATCGGAGTATTGGTCTGCCGAGAATGTTGATCATGGTGCATCCAGTGAGGACGATATCGACATTCTAATCACGCCTATGAAAGTTCACATAAGCCTGCTTGATTCATTGTCTCGCGGCCGGATCGATTATGTGGTCAAAGAAGACGATCCAGATAGGTATGAGGAAGTGCAACGCGATGCTTCGCTGCTGTTCAGCGCTCGCAACGAGGCTGCAAAGCAGATTGCACAGCGAAAGGAGGAGTCCAAGCGAGCACGTGCACAAGAGGTGAGCAAGGAGACCTCCTCCAGATACATGGAAAAGAAGAGAGCAGAGAAGGGTCCTCGTCCCGCTATGCTCAGGCCATCCCTCAACTTGCAGCTGGCCCCTTCACCTGGCCATGCTATCGAACGACAAGATGGAAACGATGCCATTCTGGATGAAGACGCCATTCGCAAACGTGCGCCTCCTGCTGGCTCGAAAACAACACAATGAAAGGCTAGAGCATGCAACAACGCACCATCTTCAGACAGACAGCGCAAGGTTTGATACTCAACAGTTTGCGGAGTGATCGTGATCGGTTGCAGGATGGCTACTAAACTCAAGATTGTAACTGGTGTGTTGAAGGATTGGTTCACAAGTGAGCATAGCATTATGGATATTGTTGCACAGCATGTATCAAAGATGCTCTACAGTACACCTGAAGACCTTCTGAAAGATGTGCAGATCAAACACCCATCTTTGATAAAAAGTTCCCAGCACGCAAAACATTTTGTGGCTGGTTCCAATTCCCTGGAAGTGGCTTTCCACCCGCTGCTCCTCAACCAGCTAATGCATGGAATGACGACTATACTGCTCGACACAACGTGCGACTGGCCTTACGGCTCTACCCTCCTAATCAGGTACGTAGCCTGGGACAGATCAGCATGACGGTATTCACGCGCGAAGCCGACGTAAATAACCATGTTCTTAGAGCAGGATTTGATATGAATGGTAATCCGGTTGTGTGCGCAATGTTTCCGTTCATGGGTGGCATGGTGTGCTCCACATGTTCACCAGGTGTATCAGGCACAGATAGCCTTTCGAAACGCACCCATTCGTATGACTGAGCCACGAAACATAAACTATGTGTGGGAAACGATGTTACCGTGCTATTCCATGGCTGCGATCATGTGTACACGGCTGTGATGGGCCGTCTTATTTCGGCTGGGGCTACGAGCTCATCCCGAATATCCGCTGAAGCGCGTTCCGACACGTTAGGTAATACCATCGAATTCAGTACATGAGAAAGACTGATCTAGGCCTCACAACGCGCCCGGCGGTGATGTACTGGACATGCTCTTGGCTGTCGAGCACACGCAGCAGCATCCCGCGTACAAAAGCCACTCAGGCATAAACAAAGATGATACATCCGAACAGTAACGTGCTGTCGATGTTCCATCGGCGACGAATGCGTTTGGGAGTGCGTGAGTCGATGCATTTGTATCAAGTGACTCTGAGGATGAAGCTATGAACTCCATGGCACATAGCCAGCAGCACTGCCACGCCAATCAGACTAGCTTATGTTGCGAAGTCCATAATCGCTCATTTTTCGCGACCACGCAGCCCGTTACTACCAGCATGTTGTCTGTTTTTTGCATGTGCGACGCCCTTGCAACACAGAGCCACCAGTCAATTCAGCCTATCTTCTTCTCAGAGGACTATAAAACATAACGCACTATCTACTGAACCATTTTAATCTCCCGAACCTCAATACACCGCGAGGTAGTGCTACTCGCTAGGTTGTTACTCGCTGCCTTTCGCACGTTCTCATGTCGTGTTCTGTTACTCGCACTCGCTTTTGTTGATATATAACCACTTTGTAGCTTTTAGTTTACATTCTAGAAGCGTCGCGTGAGCCTGGGATATCTCTGCTAGCCCTGCGCAGGCGCTGGCAACTCGTGCAACTGCCAATTGCAACCCGCCGTTATCGTTGCGCATGCACCAGAGCCGCTACGCTCGATGCCCAGGATGAAACCTTGTACTTCAAGGTCTTCAGATTGTCCGGATGGTTGCGGGATGGACTGCGAGCACATTCCGGGCACGCAGGAAGTGAAGTTCATGTGCCCCCTCCCTGCCTGCTCTGCTGACCAGCGCTCTGGGCAGTTCTCTGTTCAGCGAGTCTTCGTTTAATACCTCAAAAATCACACAGTCACTTTCAAGCTTCTGAAGCTGTGCGAGACAGGCTCGGTGCCAAGCGCATCGGCCAGTGCCGGTCGTGCTGTTGGTTCACAGTGCTCACGTGAAAGGGCGAGCTGCGGAAGCACAACTGCGCACCCGACCACACACAGGCAACAGAAACAGTAAACAGAGGTTGTTCATTGCCCACTGCTGCCGCTAGAGTGCGTAAGTACCGCCGTGCCGCTGTTCTGTCGCGGGTCAGTTCGTCTGAGTCATTGAACAGTACTGTGACAGACAGCCAGCCCGCTGCACTCACACAGCCCGATCCGCCACACGAGCAGCGCCCAGCACATCATGTAATGCCAGGTTCGTTGTGTGAGCGCGTTCCAGAGCGTGCTTGGCCCACTTTTGGGAAACTTCTCCGCGTCGTCGCCCACGTGCAACAGATCCAGATAAGGCTCTCACCCATTCCATACACCGTGACCTCGCACTTGGGAGCATCACGAAGGCTGCTAGACGCCCTGACGCCGAGTCCCTCGCGACCATCAACCCCGAATCTCTACAGCAGCTCTCCGCACTTCACCCCCACTCAACCCCTCGCAATGTCCCCGCCCCTGAAGCTTCACCTCTGCTCCTCACTCACAACGGTCTGAAGAAAGTGATGAAGCGGTTTCCCCAAGGCTCTGCAGTGGGCTCACGTTTGAGCACCTCCAGGCCGCTGAAGGGCAGCCGCTCTGCTGGAGACAACGTGTTGCTGTTTGTCAACAGAGTCCTCAGCGGAGACATGCAGGCCATGCCGGCCATGCTGGCCAGCCGCATAGTTGCTCTACAGAAGCGTAAAGCAGGGGTGCGGCCCATCGCTGTAGGTGAGGTGCGGATGCGCTTCTGTTCTTTGTGCGCAATTGAGCTCTGCTTTACTGCCGGCCCCTCGTTGGCGCCAATCCAGCTAGGGGTTGGTGTGTCTGGAGGTGCACAATGCATGGGCCATGCGTTGCGGGCGGGCGCTGCCGCGCACCCTGGGCATATGACTTGTGCCACTGACTTTCGCCATGCGTTCAACATCATCTCTCGCGAGGCGGTACTTGCAGCCGTTGCAAAACGGTACCCTCAGCTGTTATAATTTGTGCAATGGGCTTATGCCGCGCCTGCTGAATTGTGGGTGCATGTCGGTGCGCGCGGCCATGAGCTGCTTTGGTCAACCACTGGTGTGAAGCAGGGGGACCCATCGGGCCTCTCCTGTTTGCTCTGGGCTTGCAGAGGCCGCTCGAGGAAGTTGCAAGCGACCTCCCTGAGGTGAGAGCGGTGGCATATCTTGATGACGTGTACCTGCAAGGCCCCCAGGCAGACGTGGGGAACGCGTTACGCCGCGTTCGTGACCGTTGCGAGGCCATCGGTCTTGTGATGGCAAATGAGAAATGTGAAGTATGGTCTGCTGGTGACCCCGCAGCTGCGATGCTTCTTGCTCAGAG
>JAUMHD010025918.1:0-41894 GCA_032359135.1 Ulvella scutata | reverse complement strand
CCCCGCCAACCCCAGGTGGGCGGCCCCCCCCCCCCCCCCCCCTTTCAAGTGCTCAATGATGCGTGAACACCAGAAAATGTCTGTGCTTTTGAATCTCAGCTTTCCTGTAGTATCCGTATTGCAGCTGATTGTGCAGCGGCCTCCTCAGGCTGTGTTTCCTAGCCCTCAGCAGGCACCCCCCGCCAGCACTGCTCCTACATACCACCACCTCGGTACTTCATTAGCAATTGCACTCTGGTGAAACTGTAGCAATTTTGTTGCGCATCATTACTGCCCCTGTCCTCCAAACCACCACCTTTGCAATTCAGATGGTGTCAGCATGGGAGCACTACACGCCGTCAACCACAGCACGCGCACACATGACAACATGCCACAGCGCCGTTTGTGCTGAATCTTAGAAGTGGTGTGCCAGTGTGGAACAACCGAGTCACAGTGCTGTGAAACGGTGCAGGTGCCAGCTGGTGGCCTCTGATGAGGGGGACGTGGCCGTGTGCCGCGGTGATGTGGACGTGGGCAAGCCCTGCGATGACAACAACGACTGCACCACAGAGGATGTCTGCCTCCCAACCACCAACACGTCCCCCTTTGGGTCTGGGGCAGGCTGCCGTGGCACTCTCACTGCTGAGGCCTCTTGCAACGACTATGACCAGTGCACAGTCAATGACAGATGCATGGAGGTGCCAGACTTTTTGTCGTCGCGATTTGGGGGGGGGCGACTTCGGCACGGCAGTGGTGTGCCGCGGTGACACCGATGTGGGCGCAAGCTGCAACGACTATCAAGTCTGCACCATTGAAGATAGCTGCCAGATGTCGGAGGACGGTGGCGACTATGCTGTGTGTACAGGCACACCCAACGTGGGAGCGCCTTGGCGATGATGGCAACGACTGCTCAGGCCCTGACATGTGCGCGGTTGGGGAGAGCGAAGGGGTCTTCTGCAGAGGGGGCACGGACAGGCTCGGCGAGGCATGTAACGACTATGACAGCTGCACCACCAACGACGTCTGCTTTCAAGAGAACAACCCGTACGATGACTACACGCCCATCTTTTGCTTGGGCACGCCGGCGGTCGGTGCCGCTTGTGATGACTACAACGACTGCACCACCAATGATACCTGCCAAACGGATGCAAGTTCAGGGTCCGCGTTCTGTGAGGGGGCTCCTGCTATTGGAGCATCATGCAATGACTACGACGACTGTACCACCAGCGATACCTGCCAAGCGGATGAAAGTGCGGGCTCCCCGTTCTGTAAGGGGGCTCCTGCTGTTGGCGCGCCATGCGATGACTTCAATGCCTGCTCCATTGGCGACACCTGCGTGATGGGTGACACTGGCGACTACGTTATCTGCCAGGGTGGCAGCCCCGCACCTGCGGGCACTCCATGCAACGACTACGCAGATTTCACCAGCAACGATGTGTGCGAGGTGTTTCTGGACGGGAGCTTTTGCCAAGGCGATTACACGCAATACTGAGAGCATAATAAGGCCAATTTGTGGGAAATGCTATCTCAGGGCAGTTCCATTGAAATCGCTTCTGATCAAGATTGTGCAACATGCAGTTGAATAGGAGATGGTAGCTGATCTACTCCATAGGAGTGTGCAGGTGCTTTGAAGATGTGTGCACCATACATATCTGTAGCAGCGGTAATGATTCACTGCCTTTCTGGTTTGTAAGAACAGGTGCCAGTGGTGTTGATGTTGCGCCAGAGCTTCGAGTTTTCACTGTTACATATGCACGCACGACAAAAAACTTCGTTCTGAACCTACAGGTGGTGATGGTCATGGGAAAGCGTTGTGATGCACTCATCAGAATCTCCACTCTTGGTGTTGAACAACATTACAGCGCTGCAGCAAGCACCTGTGGGCGAGCGAGGCGAAACCAATGCGTGCAAATATCGCTCGTGTGAGGTAGTGCGCGCGTGTTGGTTTACATTATTTCTTCTGAGCGCCTGCAGGAGGGGTGGGTCAGGAGCATGCACACATGATTCATGTAACGCCTGAACTTATGGTCACTTCAGGTGGTTGAAAGTTCCATCCCTCAAACGACAATAATTTTAATGAAGTTGACTTTGGAGTCGAGCTCGCGCATACCTCGCGCCGAATGTCTGGTTTGCCTCATGAGCCTGCTCTCGTGATGCTGTACAAACCGGAAAGGTAGTAAATAGGCATGAACCCAAATAGCCAAAATCAACCAACACAAAAAATCCACCACTTCACTCGAATGGCACAACAGCACCATCACGAAAGTCTTTAGCCCCACTCTTAGCTCTACATCTCCACGGCTGTTGCTCGCTTTCCGCTTTTCCACCGTACCCCCTGGCACGCTCTCCAATTCCTATACCCTACTGATCTGCTGCTCTAGTCTGGTGCTGCGTTTCGTCGTCATCATTCATCATGAACGTGGCCATCGAAACGGGCAAGGCTGGAGCACATATGGCAAAGAAGCCCAGCTCAGGCTCACACAAGCTGGATGAATTTTGCGCTTACAAGGAATCGACAATTGTGTACATCTTCAGGTGTTCTCTTGTCGCCAGACTGTGTGTCACAGGCACCACTAGTACTTGAAATCAGCTATCAGCCCTGATACTGCGAGCGGCAGTATCTACACATAGGCAGAGCGTTGAGTCGCAGAGTACGCAACGAGTGACACAAAGTAAGGTGGTGCTAAATTTAAAGTGATTGTGGTGGAACAGGGACTGTGCCGCGTGCCTGTTACGTTGAATAGCACCAGGACGTGAGGCAGCATTCACGCGACCTGGCCCTAAGCATGCCCAACTGCTCCAATGCTGACAGATTCCCTTGTCACGATATGAAACGAATGCGCTGGCAGTAGGAGTGTGCAATGAGAGTAGCATAGCTCGAGTGCTCCTGAAGCTCGATTGAGGTACCTCAATTGAGCTTGCAGGTTAACCGGCAAGTCGCAGCCGCCTCCAAGCAGACGATGTTGCAAAAATAGGACGAGTTGGAAGCTATCAATAGCATCCCTCTCCAAGTTGAGGTCGACCTATGAATGACTGCCAGACACTATGCTACCAACATGCTCAGGACTGTATACTCCTGAGACCGCCATCCGACATGCAGACAGATCATTACAGTCCTTGATTCTAGTGTACCTTTTCTGCATCAATTTACTGATCGCTTTCGTCGTTGCCGTTCGTGGTCAGGAGGAAACCCCTGACCTTGCACCATGCGTGTAGATACCTGCCACGATGCGTGCTCAGAGGCCTGCAAAGGTTGGGATACACGAACACGCCGCTTCTGAAGGGCGTCTTGGCCCCTGTGGACACCGAGATTTTCCAGGAGAAGCTGCAGGTGGTTGAGGGTGCGCTGCCACAGGAGCTGAGCGGCGGCTTGGTCCGCACTGGGCCCAACGACCCCTTCAAGCCCTGGGGTGCCTACCACTTGTGCGCGCCTCGCTGCTGTCCCTTGCTGCTGTCCCTTGAACCAATGAACACGTTCTTCTGCCAGCCGTCAGGTGTTGCATGTCTTCTCTCACATTGGCCGATGGACCAGGGTGTGTTGAGGCGTGCGCGTGTGCAGGTTTGATGGTGCGGCGATGGTGCACACAGTCGTGTTCAAAGATGGAGAGGCCAAGTCTTACAGCAATCACTGGATCCGCTGCAAGCGCTTCATGTATGAAAAGGCGCAAGGATGCAACCTCTTCGTGCGTGTGCGTGCCTCCCCCCCCCCCCCCCCGCCACCTCCCACGCCTGTCAGCCGTCACAGATCTTAAGCTATCAGCCTTGTGAAGTTGCATGGCATGCATGCACACTGTTCAAACCATCGACCATCGGCAAGTTGATGATGTGCACAGGCAGGGAGATATTCCGCTGTGCGAAACTCACTCACAGCTTCAGTTGGCAGAGGTCTTGCTTTGTGCAGCTTGGGGAGATGCAAGGGATACTGGGCATCTGCATCATGATGTTCTCCAAACTGTTCAGCCGGTTCCTGTTCCCTGTCAACCCAGATGACCCCTCCGCGGCCCCCCTGGGCAACACGGCTCTGGTGTGGCACAATGGCAAGCTGCTTGCGCTGGGAGTGGGCTTCCCCTACCTTCTCAGGCTCTGCACAGGCATGGTCCACAGCATATCTGCGTTCACATTTGGCGGTTCTCTCACACATGACACCACCCCACACCCAAAGGTTGATCCCAGAAGCGGCGAGATGCTTGCGTTTGCCTCCAGGTGCCCCCCTCACCTCACATCCAATGCATCACTCGTAATGATACAGTTGCTCATTGCCAGACTTCCAAGCGTAGCTTGGACACACACAATGCTTGGACACACACAATGCTTGGACACAAACGTGTTGCGGTACTGAGCTCAGCAGCAGGCCCACAGAGGCTGTCACAAGGGCATCCACATCCGCAGCATGATGCACACCATGCTACATCTCAACTGCTACATCATGCTACACCACAACACTGCATGAGCAGCTGCAGCAGCTGCGAGTTGAGAAGTGATCTCGGCTTGACACAGAGAGTGAGGTGATGGCTGCCATGTGCAACGTGCTCAAGCATGCAGGCAGGGAGCCAAGAAGCTCACAGAGGAGGGGGACGAAGACACAAAAGTGGTGTTCTACACGGTGTCCCCCTCTGGCCACAAAGGCAGAAACTACCCGGTTGACGTCCAGGCTGGACAGGTGATGCATGACTTTGCGATCACAGAGAACTACGCTGTATTTATGGACCATGCATTGGTGTTTGATCTGAAGCACATGATCAAGGAGAGCACTCTACCCTTCAAGTGCGTCTATGGCCTCCACCACGAGCATCTGCTGTCTCTGCTTGTGGCCATGCACAACCTTTCAGGTTAATACTTCTGTGTTCTATTTACAATCAGGAAAATACTTCTGTGTTCTGTTTACAATCAGGAAAATACTTCTGTGTTCTATTCACAATCAGGAAAATACTTCTGTGTTCTATTTGCAATCAGGAAAAGTCTTCTTCGTTCCATCTGGCATCACAAGGCTTCACGCTGCTGCGCTGAGAAGGTCGCTTGCTGGAAAGGCCGATGTGCAGAGTTGGAGCAGCAGCAGGCGGTGCTGTCCCCCAATTGTTGTGTGACAGATTGCAGTCTACAGGACGGACTTGAGCAAGAACAGCAGGGTGGGGCTGCTCAAGAGGGCAGCACCAGAGGAGGGCGTGCAGTGGTTCGAGGTGCCCCCTTTTGTCAGCATGCATACTGCCACTGCATGGGAGGAGGGGTCAAAGGTCCAGCTGGTCATTTCCAGGTGTGAACTTTGCAGATTTCAACATGTATACAGACTGAATCCCATTGCTTGGTGTCCTTTCCACGCACCATTCTCAGGCACACTAAGCTTAGCACAGCTTATACATCAGCGAACGTGATGTTCGTACTGGACGTGATCGAAGCATGCATCCTGTACGTGAAACGAGAGGGCTTACAGTTCATACCACGAATTCACATGGAACCAAGAAACATCACATGGCTGGAGTGCAGATACGACTCCATGTCACTGGATGGTGACTTCGAGCCAGGCAGCAACCCTCCTGGAGAGCCTTACCGGTACACAATGGATGTGACTACAGGGGCAGCCACGTACACCCGGCTTGCGCAGGGGCTAGACATGGACTTCCCAGTTATTCCCCCCCACCTTGTGGGCCAGCCTGCCAAGTATATGTACATGTGTGGCAACGATATTGCCACGCGGCGCTATGGAGTCATGTGCGGTGCCCCTCCTGCCTGCGCCGTACACGATACAGCTACGTCAGCCTCACCTGATGCAGTCATGTCAGATTGAAACTTCGTGGCTGTGTGGCCCGTATCGAGTTCCTCATCGATTCCAGCATCATGGGTGGCATGGGCCATCACTCTCAGGAGAGGAGTATTACTGTCAGCCACTGTGGGGGCCTTCGAACCGATTCACGCGTTGTCGACGCCCAGACTACAGACCGCCACTTGCAGTTCATGTATCCCTCCTTCAGAACAGTATCCGCATCTTCTACTCTCTCTCGAGAACTTGCTGGGCGTGGTGATGCAGAATGGACACTCTGGCCAAGTACGACATGGCAGCCGGGGAGGACAAGGGCCTGCTTGCCACCATCAGGCTCCCTGAGGGCTACGCTGGTGGGGAGTTTATCATGGTGCCGCGTGCGCCACCCTCCTCCGCAGGCGCCGCAGCAGAAGATGATGGGTGGCTTGTCGGCCACGTGACTGATGAGGACACCATGAAGTCGTACGTGCTGGTGTGCGGCTACCAGTGCAGGCGTTGATGCTGACAGTCGTATTGTTGGTTCTGAATAGAAGCAGGGATGTGCGCGAGGCTTGCTGATGTGGGCATCTCGTGTGAGGGCACTGAACGCTCGATGAGCTACTCTGTGCACATAATTATTGCGTTGAAAATTTTCCTCCTGTGGACGCACAAAACGTTGGTCAATATACGAATACGTTTCCTGGTATATTGTGGTGTTTCAGCCTCTGACACTTTTTAGTCAGGTGTGCAAGTGGCCACGTTGTTGTACCAAGCGAGTTTCTCGACAGGGTGGACACGTCCATCAGTTGAGTGCTGAAGCCTGATGCACTTGTTAACGGCTACAGGGTGGCTACAGGTGTACAATGCCAAGACGATGTCAAGCAAGCCAGTGGCAAAGGTGGCAATGCCGCAGCGGGTACCACTGGGCTTCCATGGCATGTTCGTTCACAGTGAGCAGCTCAAGCAGCAGAGTTCCTGAGCTCAGAGACATGGGATATGTGCTGGTGACCACGTTGGCGTTACAGCACAGACATGAGGGGGCACCTGGCATGAGCTGGCTGTCGACAGTGGCACAGTAGGGCACCATGAGGAGGGCGAGGGTTTGGCCATGGGCGTTGCATTGATCCGGTTGTGTGTAGTTTAAATCTGCTGTAGATTCTGTGGTGTTATCTGGGGTAGACATGAACTGTGCGCCCAGTGTATGTATTAGTTCATGACAACCGCAGCCATCGTATCCAGTATATGCTCAAAAACTTAACCAAAGCCACCTTACATCAATTGTACTCTGGACTTGCAGACGCATGCCAGCATCCATGCACCAGCTATCAATGTGTTTCAGATTCACATGGTACAGCGAAGAAGGCGGCTGCAATAACGGCAGAAGTACTAAACCAAGATGCTACCGGTCACTACCAGGCACAAGCTCCGCCACTTTCTCACCCTCGATGCCCGCTCAACCTGCCTCCCTTCCCACTTCAGCAGCCCCCAAACTGACTCAAAACACCCTGTCCTGGACCCCACTCGCTAATCGTCGCAATGTCCTGCAACGAAGCTACATGCTCTGTCCATGGCTACCAGGCAGGTTTGGATGGCGCAGGCTTCTTCCGGTTCTTCTTCCTCTTTCGCACGACAAACTCTGGCAGCTCCCGCTCCACCTGCGCAACATCTGGCCCTCACTGCGAGTCACATCCAACCTGAATCATCCCACCATGCTCAACTCCAGCCTGCCTGGAAGCTGCAGCTCCCAGCAGAAGTGTCAAGTTCTACTGACATCCTCTCCTAGCATCAGCATCACATAGGGAAGCTCTCAGAAAACGTTTTCAAACTATGAGCACTACAACTGAAACTGGGACCTTGCACAGCGATCAGGTGATTGACAGGCAGCCACAGGGTGGGCACCAGGGGGCAACGCAGAATACCTGAGGTCCTTCGAATCCTTCGACATACTCAGGTACACCCTCCAGTGTGGTGTGCCATGGCTCTCCTCCAAGGAACAGGTCAGTTGGATTGTCCAGGGCGTCTTCAATGGCCTCATCCAGCTTCTCAGGCTCAATCCACGTGGCACTGTCCCTCAGCAGGACCTCTGCCTGAGCCACCCTTGACACCTGCATGACTGCGACCCTATATCACACTGCGAACCAGGTGAGACGCCGTCGATGAACATCAACAGACTCCTCTGCATTTCACCGCCTATGCACCTGGAGCCAGCAAGCATGTCTCAAAAGCATATACAAACATCATACTTAATTAAGCTTCCACACAGCTCCCAGCTCCACTACAGACCTGGAACCACAGCACCCATGTGTGCCCAGCTCACAAGCTCATACCACCATTTTATGTGGAGATCGTGGACCGGTTGGCGAGCCTCACGATCTAATGATCACGAGCAGCTCTGAATGTACCCATCTGCTGCCTTCAAAAGGCAGCAGATGGGTACATTCAGTGGGTACAGTGCGAGGCCATGAACATACACCGAATTTCCAAACCGCCAAAGCATGCACCACTGAGGTGCGATGATGATGATTGGATGCTGATGATTGTGCCTCAGAGCATCACTGCTGTGGCAACAGTCCGTAACAGCAGGTGACCTCTCCGCCCGAGGCAGGTGTGCCACTGAAAGACACTGGCAATCTCATCGCATGGGGGCAACAACGACATTGCCGCACCAGAGAGATGGAAATTGAGAATAATCTGAATGAGGAAAGCACAGGAGGTGAGAAGGAGCGTGCATGTGAGAGGGAAGTGCGCAAAGCATGCCGTGCATACGCAAACTCGCGGGCATCAGGATTGTCTCGGATCTGCTGAGAAGTACGAAGCCTCGTGGGAACTTTCCATCTGTCATACTGCCGATTTAGGTCCTCCTCCTGAGCTGCAAGCCTCACCTCGTCCCTCTCCTGCTTCAGTCGTTGCAGCTGCATGCTGAAACTGTACTGTTAGTACCTGTGTACATATGAATGTGATGCGAGGCATTGCAACGTCCAGTAGTGCAGAGTACTCAGCAGTTTGTACATGCCTTTTGCAGGTGTTTGGTAAGAGGAAGAAATGCCGAAGATTTTCATGCTTGCAGGCTGCTTCATGACTGGAAGATGTGCACACTGCTGGAGCTACCCACTCATACGAAGCTGTACTGCAGTCATAAGATGCGGTCATAAGATGCTGGAACTGTGCTGGCTGTATAATCTGAGCACTCAATGGTGATGCTTTTGATGTCCTGCTGCTGATTTTGATGATGCAGCTGTCGGCATGAAGGAATAAGACACGGCAGTGAATGTACGCAAGCTGATAACGGGGAGCTACTGAGAATGGAAGAAAACTGGATCCCATCACAGTGGGACATGCAGTTACTGCATGGTTGTGAGCAATGGAGCCACGCTGGTAAATCACACGGAACATATTGCTCAAAGGGAATCGGAGACATGTCTGAGTGCGCATGATTGCTACGATGGGGTAGAAGGTGCTGCAAGGATTAGTGTTCTAGTAACAGGGTATGAAGTATGAGTGTGCTGCATGAGATCTGATGTGTCTGCGGAGATCGCCTATTGCTTGGATGTACACTGCAACTTCAGCTTTTCAGAGACTCTAGACGCAAGGAACAGATTTCCTTTTCATGGACGCCCACGATGAAACGCAAACTTCCTTTCCATCGCATAAAGAAAAGGTCCACAACACACGTGGGCAACTTGTCTGTAACTGGTGGACCCGTACCTCCTCATTGTGTCGTTTAACAAGTGGTCTCCACTCGTTCCTCAGCACAGCCACTTGCATCCGGTAAGCACGCAGCTTGTCTCGGTACGCAGTGTCAATTTCACGTTTTGTGCCAGTGTATGCCCAATTTGACGGGATATCATCTCGCAACACTACTTTGGGCTTTGTCTGTCTGTATGAGGTCGGGGTGCTATGCAGGCTCCGCGAAGCACTCCTGCCGAATGACCTCGCAGCACAACAATCACAGGGACATAGCGGAGAGTGTCCGGTGTAATCCACTGCTTGCTGTAAGGAGTATACTGCAGGTCGAAGAGTTGTGATGATGGAGAGAGCTGCTCTACGTTCCAGACTCATTTGAAAGATGCAAGGGGAACCCAAGAATCAGACAGATGAAATAAACTAGCTATACTACGAAACTGGGCCAGTGCTGATGTCCGTTTCCTGTTGGTGGCAGAACACGACCGTCAGATCACCCCTCAGCCAGATTTCCTGGTGCTGCACGTGCAATCTAGCTCACGTTCCAAGGCTTACAGTGCTGCAGCTGCCACACAATTGGTCAGATCTAAGCGCAGCACAAGCGGACGGATCTCAAGCACTAACTGCAGCTGCTGCTACAGCATCGCATCGTTGGACCTGGGGCGTGTTAAGAGGGAAACAAGGTTCGTCAAGGAAAGCTCAATAGATATATGTTGAGCTCCCCATCTGCCTGTGTTGCTGTTGTACTGGAGCTCGGCACCAAAACCGCGGCCATGCAGCTGTCCATGGTGGCGAGTGGTGACTGCGTTCAGATTTTCATGCAGCAAGCGCTTTCCATGTACTTCTCCCCTGCTCGTTCCAGCACAAACCTGCACGCTGAGGTGGCTGAAAGCTGCAAGAGTGAGAGGCATCTCTTTGGTAGGAACTGTCATTCTACGAGCGTCCATAGGGAATTCTGCTGTGATTGAAGCGTTATGCTGCTGTAACGAATTCAAAACTTTCCTTGCAGTGGCTTCACACTCTCTGCAGCTGTAGGTCGTTGCAGCGTGGCTCCGGACAATGGATCTGCTTCAGGAGTACGGGTGTGGTGTCTTTCATTCATCTTGGCGTTCCATCATCTCGAAAGTGATATTCTTAGGGGAGTTCACATGTCCAAAGCTCATCTACTTTCATGTAGTATTTTGTTTGGGCACTCCATCAGCTGCTTGGCCGCTTCAGCTGCCACAGAAATGCTGATCTCTACCGATACAAGCAGAGCATACACAATGCAAGTGTCCACACAAAAACAAATGTATGACATGTTGTGGCTTTCCTGTGCATCAAATCATATTTTTACACCTGCGCCCTCAGAAACAATGTCTAGACATGTTCGCTTGACAGCACCCCTGCAATTCCAAAGCTGTATCTGACGCTTGATATGACCCTGCAGCAATCTTTCATGATGTTTGCAGGAGTGGATCAGATAGCGAAGATGGTAGCCGTCCCGAAGCAGCAGGGAAGGCTGGCAAGAACATGGTCACGTCTGATTCCACAAATTTCCCATCCTTCGCAGCTCTCCGAGCGCAAGCAGTCTCATCTGCGGTAGCTGTTGATACTAAAGATCTCGTTTTGTCAGCGTCTGGCGAACTAGCATCAGCTGTGGCGATCAGAGCTGAGAGAGCCCCTGCGTTGAACACGCGCACACTCCGGCACAACCCGAAGTACGAGGATCTATTCGGCGGTGATCGAGGTGCAGAGGAAGGCGTAGCAAAGTTGAGGAAGACTTTGCAAAACCATACTTCCGGTTTTGTAGAGGATACGGCTCTCCCTAGTGCTGTATTCGAGCAGCAGTACAACGACTTCAATGCCAGTAAGACTGCGGAAGCACCAAGCGGCCAGCGCTTTGGAGAAACGACAGGTAAATGCTTGAGCACTGCAAGGTTGCTCCTTCTGCTGCGCCAACCTGAGCTCAGGATTTGATACCTTCAGAATTCCTGAGCACCAGGGCAGCCTTCTAAAAGGTACAAGTGGTTACGTTGGCAGTGTCCAGCTTCCAAAGTGCAAGTAATAGTAGGCTGCAATGTTAGTGGAATCAATTTCTTGCATAAACTTCAGCGAGCTGCAATGCTGTGGCAGGTGTACTTCGCAGTCATGCAGCACGCTGACAAGGTCCCCTACCAAACATTTGAGATGCTTGCTATTGTTTGAAGTGCTTTCTTCCTGGTGCCTGATGTATGCCTAGATGTAGTGGTCGCTGCTCAGAACACCAAGCGACTTCCACCTGTTATCCAGGCAGGTCTGCATTCAAACATTACCAAAGAGCGACTGTCTGCCTAGTAACCAGATCATCTTCTGCATTCAAACATTACCAAAGAGCGACTGTCTGCCTAGTAACCAGATCATCTTCTGATACACCAGGTAGCTTTACCGGTGCCTCATGTGTATACAGCGGATTGTTCAAGCTTTTGTGCATGCGTGTGAAAGATATGCCATGTTTCCGCATGTTTCGCATGTTCAAGTAACCACCAACACGATGAATTGCCATGTCCAGGAATCGTGGCTAAGCGCAAGCGCACAGAAGCAGAGGCCTCAGCAGAGAGGGCAGCCCGTGAGGAGAAGCGAGCTGCCAAGGAGGCAGTGATAGAAGCACAGCGCGCAGCAGCAGCAGCCGGCGGCGCATTCCGTCTGAACGTGGTTCAGCCCTGGGCAGACAAAGAGGGCAAGCAAGAGGAGCTCACGGAGGAGCAGAAGCAGTACCTCGCAAAGGTCGAGGCTGAGAAGAAGGCGAAGGAGGCTGAGAAGGAGAAATCCGAAGAGGTGTGGCGCAAGTCTCTCTACAGCATGGGTCCCAAACTATTTGTGTATGTGTTGCCTCATGAAGCTGTGGGGTTTGTCGATATACATATGCTCAGCGAGTGCAGCTTGTGTACCCCGTGCTGGCCTGGCAGATTGATGCGAAGTACACGAATTTGAAGCAAAGGAATCTGCTCATATCCAGAGTGCTGGATCTCCTGATGGAGTATTCCCTGTCGCGAAGACTGCGATCTCATCACCCATGAAGCCAACTAGCTGGGCAGGGAGACCTGCCACGTGCACTTGGTGCTTCATCCTGTACACATGCTTACCCATACCTGGCCTTGCCCATGTCTGTACTTACCCATGTCTGGACCAACCGACTGTCAGAGGGTTGTCACATCATTTTCAGCCCTTGTACACGCACCCAGAAACAGCTGTTGCTGAGGGCGGCTGGCATGGACCTGCAGGAGTCCTCCACAACGTGGCATGGCGCACAAGGCAAAGACTGGCAGGGCAGGTCGTGGCTGGATCCCCCCAAGGGCACCGCAAAGAACCCTCCAGACACATGCTTCGTTCCAAAGCGATGGATCCACACCTGGGGTGCGGACGGCAACGGGCACACCAAGGGTGTCAACGCCATCCGCTTCTTCCCCAAGTCTGGCCACCTGCTGCTGTCTGCGGGGCTTGACTCGAAAGTCAAGATGTGGGACGTTAATGGCAGTGGGAAGTGCCTGAGGACGTACATGGGCCACACCAAGGGCGTGCGAGCGGTGACTTACAACCATGATGGCACCCGGTTCATCAGCACCGCGTACGATAAGAAGATGTGTGTGTGGGACACTGAAACGGGCAAGGTGCGGCTCCTTTGTGATATGAGTGCCCGCTCTGGGACAGCAGCCTGTAGAGCTACAGGTCGTTCCGTTGCTGCAAGTCTTAATGAGCTCTCCGAGTAAATTACAACGCCCAATGCCGTTAAACAGTTTTATTGTTGTTGGGTCTCCCCCCCCCCCCTGATCCCCTCCCCAGCTGATACACGGTGTCAGAGCATTGCAGGCGTGCATGTTGATGTGTATATGTCTTTGAATCAGTACCAAATGTGTGTTGTCCTGGACTTGCAAGTGCGCGTTCGCATCAGATGAGCATTGCGTCGTCTCTTCTGGCAGGTGTCAGCAGTGGCACTGCACAATTGAGTCACTGGTCGTCTCATGCTGCAGGTTATCCGGACGATACGAAATAACAACATGTTCTACTGCGCCACTCTGCACCCTGACCCCGCCAAGCAGAACATTCTGTTGGCAGGCGCTTCAGACAAGAAGGTGTATCAGTTCGATCTAGACACTGGGGACATGGTGCAGGTCAGCTCTCCCCCAAGTTCTTCCTCTTTCTCGTAATCTTCGCCTTCAGTATGTTCAGAGCTTCACAGGCACTCTCACCATCTCTGCGGTGGTGTTTGCTGCCGCTACACATAGGTAGGCAGTGCAACAAGAGCAGTGTGCAGAGTGTTGTAATTCTCCTGTTCAGCATGTGATGCTGATGGTTTCTGTTGTCCTTGAGACCAGACAGTTTCTGCCTAGAGCGCCATCTGCACACTCACTGTGCACCGATCAAGGCACAGCATGCGCCTGCACCTCTTCTGTTCAGGGCCGGGCTGATGTTCTTTTGCCTGGGCACCAGAACTGTAACATGCAGAGCACAGTTCTCAGCTTGAGTGCCTCTGCAGAGCGCGTCTCAAGTAGCTGTGTAGGCGTGTATTTCAGGCAGCTGCCTGAATCGTACGTGCATGATCTGTGGGCCAATGTACCTTTGTCTACAGGAGTACCACTATCACCTGGGTGCGGTGAACACAATAACTTTCATCGAGGAAGGCAAGATGTTTGTGTCCACGTCTGATGACAAGACCCTCCGTGTGTGGGAGCTGGGCATCCCAGTGCAGGCACGCGCCCCTCTCTGCACCTCATGCCCAGTCGATCTGTTCATCAGTGAAAAGGTTGTGTTAACATTACACAGTACTCACATAGCAGCAGCAGTAGTAGCAGGTGCAGAAGGAAGGACTGCACACAGTGAGTCCATCACGGAGCCGCTGTGTGTGTACAAGCACAGCAGGCCGCAATACATGAGGTGCATGCAGGTCAAGTACATCGCAGACCCCTCCATGCACAGCATGCCTGCGGTGACAGAGCACCCCAACGGCAAGGCTATCTGCTACCAGAGCCTCGACAACCAAATCGTCACTTACAACACCACTGGCCGCTTCCGACAGAACCGCAAGAAAACCTTCAAAGGGCACATGACTTCCGGGCATGCATGCCAGGTGTGCACCATCTCCCTCCAAGTGCGCTGGAAAGCCGTGCTCTTACGGGATTTGATGTCTGTACCTGTTTAAAGCGGTGGTGTGAGCTGTGCATGGTGAGATTGCTGTCGAGTGCCTTGTGTGTGGCGCTGGCCGTTGCAGGCGCGGTGCAGCATGCGGGTGTCGGGAGTTTGTCACAGTGAAGCAACATCGACACCAGGGGGCTCCAGAGCGCAAAGTGCATAGAGCTAGGAGCATGCGTGACAATCCATGCATGCAGAGCACCAAGGTAGCAAAGTTACAGCAACCGACGCAACAGAACAGCTACAACCAGAAGCAGCCAGAGCCACAGAGGCGATGCCAAGGGCCTAGCCACTGCAACCAGAGCCACAGAATCCAGACCATAATGAAAGCATCCACCGCCACAGAGACAGCGCCAAACCTACACACCTACACACACGCATTTGTTTTTCACAGCGGTGATGTATGCAGGTCGGATTCTCACCGGACGGCCACTTCATGATGAGTGGAGACGGAGGAGGGAAGCTGTTCTTCTGGAATTGGTCGCAGCCGAGCCGCATAGTGAAGACCATCCCAGCCCACGACAAGACAGTGTGCATTGGCTGCGAATGGCACCCCCTGGAGACCTCGAAGGTGGCTACCTGCGGCTGGGATGGCCTTATTAAGTACTGGGACTAGCACGTAGCATTGTAGACAGCGTTGATGTGCGGTGGTTGTGAATGTGCTGCAGAGCATGAACGTGTATCACAGCTGTGGCTTCTTGACACTCGCAACAGCTGCAACTGGCTGCGAGCTTGAGTGGGCACGTGCCACGGTGAATCTCACTGCCCAGCATAGGGTTTCAAGCGCTTGCACGTATGGGAGGAGCACGTTTTCTCTGTGACAGGTCACTTTAAGCACTGGGAGAGGGCCTCGTCCTGGTTCTGTATGACCTGCTGTGTACACTCTACCTGAGAACGGTCCGAACTGCGAACAAGGACTCTACTCGAGCAACAGCCATTTAATACACATACCTACTGAAAAGGCACAAGACCAGTACTGCTGTACTATGCTGGCTTTAGCAACTGTGTTTCTCCACCGTTGAATTATTTTGCATCATTTCACGGCGGAGATGCAAAACATTCGTTCTTCTTGCTTTTTCATGACAGCAGCTCTTGGTATAATTGCACCGTACATTGGTATTGGGAGCGAACGCTAGCGGGCTAGAACACTGTACAGGTGAGTTGGGGGTGAAATTACAAGGATGAAGCACAGTGGCAGGGAGTTGTGCGGTTGCCTCGTGCTGGCTTCTAGCGCCCCACATGCATTCTTCCTCCTGACACATCAATACCAAACACTGCATAGAGTTACAGACCCCGACACAAGGGGGTTGACACAGCCTACCAGCAGCTGCCACGAACCGATGGCACCTTTACAGAACGCAGGCACTGTAAATCGACGCGAGGCGTCTGCAGGGTGAAGCTGATCGTCGTTACAGCCAACCGTGGCCTCCCTTACGTCTTGCCAGCGCAAGAACCATCTGCTGCAAAGCTGCTGATCACATAAAGACGCTGCATCTGGACTTGAGCCTGCAGCCACCCCTGAGTTCCTTCCTCTGATCAATGGTAGGATTGCGTATGTTACCGCTGCAGAGGTTGGTTGAGAGTGGCGCCGTGGGGAGGTCGCAGCCACCGAAGGAAGCAGTCGCCTGAAGACGACCAGGCCCCGTCAGTAATGGTAGCAAGCCAGGCTGGCGCTGAGCTACACGCAGAGGTCAGCGCCGGATTGCAGCATGCATCTCTGACAGCCACTAGCTCCTGGGAATCGAGGTGCATGTGTGATCAAGCAGAAAAGTAAAGGCAAACACTATTACAGCTTGTGCTGCCCCTATAAGCCAGTACAGGGGCGCCCCTAGAAACAACAGCGCGAATCATGGCACATGATGCATTGGGACAGCTGAGTTCCTTTGAACGTGCTACTGACTGAAGAGTACCCCACGGAGTGAGAGCAGCCTGTACCAACATGGGCATGCTGGCCGCAGAGTGAACCCAAGTCGAGCTGCGGGCGCCTGCTGTGCCAATGACCGCCCAGACGGGAACACAGCAGATTTGCGTAGCGCATGTTGTATGTCTACTCAATCTAGCTTTTTCAGTGCCTGCTTGGCTGTTGTAAGGTGCAGGAAGAGCGCTGGGGTCGTTGGGGGCTAGCAATCGTAAGCGCAGGGGGCGGCGCACCTGTGAAGGGTCCCTTTCAAAGGCAAACACAATCTCCCTCGTCCCCTCCTCCATGAAGTAGCCGCACAGAGCGCCATTGATGGCCGTGCTGACATTCACCAGCATGCCTGATTCCAGTCCCAGACCAGTGTTGTCTGCGAACACCGTGATGACCTTCACCTGCAAAAAATAACTGTTGATTATGCAGGTCCTAACAGATCTGCAGGTGGCCGTGAAGCGGTGAGGCCCGCACGCCCTTTTGCAAGCTCACTGTTATGCCTAAAATCTTCTGTTTGCAAACTACTCCGTACGTTTCGACATACATATAGCTACCTGAGTGCTCCAGTCATGCACACACAGGCCCTCCGGCCCTTCACACTGCCTCGAGCGCCTTGTGCATTGGGCATAGATCTTGTCATGGGGCGATCTGGGCATGGTACGATGGAGCGACAACAGGTGATTCACGAAGATTGTATGATGATTGTATGCACGACCAATGCCAGGTCGCACCTCATGGATGACAGTGCCGTCGTTGAAGACGGGGGGGCGTGGGCTTCCCTCAGGCAGGCAGGGGATCTCGTTGCGAGAAAGAACCTTCACGAGCATGGCGGCCTGGCCCTCATCTGCGTCGCACATTGAAAGAGGTGGCGCGGGCGCACACGAGCATGCCCAGGTGGACGAGGCAGCTGCCAGCACAACGAGGAGCGTGCACAGGGTCCTCATCTCTCAGGGCCTTGCTTGAGAACGGTGGGAAACAGAGGCGCACTCTGCATCGCATAACAGTGTAATTAGCTGCGTGCAATATGCCAGCAGCTACTGTGCATTGTGTGAATTGCGACCCACAAGGCTGGTTTTCTAGGTGTTTGGGTTCCTGCCCATTTGCTGCCGTTCCAGTGTGTAGAAAAGGGAATTGCGGTGCACAAAGTTGGGTATACAATCAGGAGTGAGTCCGGTCAGCTTGGACTGCTCTGATCATGACGCCATGCACAAGTTGTTTTCTTACCATTGATGCAATCGCAGTTGTGATGACGCAGGCGATGTGCAAAACAATAATGCAAAAAGTGTCTAAACGAAGCATTTTGAGTGCGCTTGCAGGCATACAACAGACAAAGGAAGCATGCTGCATACTCATTGAGTCATTGGCAGTTGTCAGTCTTGTTTAACAGACCAGTAACAAGTCAAGTGTTGTGCCAGCATGCATATATATGGGGTAACGCATGAACCTCAAAATCGGCCAAAATTCCATTCAGGCGTACAGATATTGTAAGCATAGAATGTATCTATCACAGTGATACCTTGTCCGCGGGCTCGCAAGTGCTGGTACTGTTGGTATGCAGGGCGATGCCTGCGAACGTTCGTGCGTCGCCATGCACGATGTACACATTTGCTGCTCTATGCATCAACTACATTGCGTTACTACCCTCCAGCGCGTACATGTATACCTGATAGGTTGGCCTGAAGGGGGAAACACTACAACTATTGAGCAAGAAATACGACAGCTGAGCTAGTTCAGTGTTTTTTTTTTGCCTCATGCCACAATCTGAGGGTGTGCTGAGTCAGGTCGCGTGTCACAGAATTAGCGTGCACGCGTACGTACCAGTCATCAGTGTCCTAGTGCGCTATTGGAACATGTTGTATACAATTGCAAGCTGAAACATGCTGGAGCTGCGGCTACCGCGGAGGCGATGTGCTGGTAGCTGTAGATCTAGAGATGTACGGCAGGTGCCGATCATGACTTCGCTGAGCGCAGCCTAGCGTATTTTAGCGAGGCGCTCCATCACAGCAGCTCAAACAAGTGTAATGAGTACTTCTATGCTGTCGTTCGCTTTTACGTGCGTGCGAAGGCCCCGGAACGAGAAAGGCAGACGTCGACATCTGAACACTTCGGGGCTTGAATAGAGGCAGCCGTTACTGCGACTCTTCCAGCATTGAAGCAAGCAAAAAAGCGAGGTTGGGTATGCAGACAAATTGCAGCCTAGAAACCTGTAGGTGTGCACAAACTTACCGGTCGGCGGATCTTGAAGAATTCTGCTGCGTGTCCAGGTGATATCAACTGCCAAGTTGTTCAGAAATGTCTGAAGGGTACAGCCTTCACTGCCCTTCCAAGCAGATATGTCTTTCTCTGGACGCGACAAAAATCCTCCTTACTGCAAAAACTTGTCAGCCAATTGCGTAATCTCGAGATGACTGACTAGATTTGATTTTCGTTTCAAGAAAATATAATCCAAAACCACGCCCGATTTCACGTGGGCACATTCAGAGCACGCTATCTCGGATACAACCATGATGCTTTATACAGCTGTACAACGCCACCATGCATATACACCTCTGCCACAAGCAGACCTGTGCCTGCACACTGCAGAGTGAGGCAGCTTCCCAGGCACATGGTCGGCCATCCGCGGCTTACATACTCAAGAATCATTGATGCTAACGAAACAGCTGTTGTCTGAGCTTCTGCTGGGAGAAACTGTCAACAATGCAACAAACCAGGGCAGGCCGCCATCCACGCCCCTCATACCAACGGGAGAAGATGACCTCAAAGATGACAGCCGTAAAAGAACAGGAATTGGTTGAAGTTTATATCAAATGTAATCACACGAAGATTTGGTGTCACAGCCAGAAGCTGCCAGATGCCTGCAACGTGCAGGTCTAGTTGGAGGGCTTGTCGGGCACAATGATGTTGTAGTGGAACACAGGCACGCCATCCAGCACGCTCTCTATGGCCTTGTGCTCTGGGCCAGGCATCGGCCACTTGTCGTCCCCGCAGCCCGCTGTATCGCACACCTGCATGCGGCAGCCACGTGTCGTGAACACATTTTTGTGCTGCTGGGGCCATACGTTCATAGACAGTCTGGAAAAACGCAACGTTTATTTTTTCCCAAAAAAAAGAGTACAATCGGTTTCCAAACCAATCGCAACCATCAGTATGTTGTTCTGTCTAATCTGTGTGTGCGCAGTGCTTCAGGACAGTACTTGCATTTGGAGACGGTGCTCTATGATCAAGTGAACCAGATGCACGCCGTGAAAATGCCCCTATGCAGGTACTGGGCACAAAACCCCAGCACCCGCCTCCAACAGTATCCACTGGGAGGCGCTCTGAAGAGTGAGAAGCAGCTGAAACAGGTCTGGTTACCAACTCAGCACTGCCAGAATGTTCCTTAGAGGTCATGCCGCACGAGCGCACACCCAGCAGCTTGCAAGCTTGGGCACTCAGACGCACCTCTCCAGCATAGAACTTGTTCTTGAAGCGGTACCAAGGATTATTCCCAAACACCGGGTTGTGGGCGCAGTCGCGGCAGATGATGTCGTAGTGGATGTGGGGAAACGCGTCCGCCCCCCAGCCCGCAGCAGTCTCGTTGCCGGGCACCTTGCTGGTGAAGAACCACAGCCCATCAGGCCCAACGTCCATCCTGCACCAGCTTCTTAGTTCACAAGCTTCACAGGCGAGCCGCTTGAAGGTAGCAGCCCATCTTCTAGAGACCACCGGTCGGTAACACAGGTGCCACCAGCTGCTTGTCGCCAGCAGGATTGCATTGTGCGGTTAGATGTATGCTGCCACTAGTACACACTGCTAGCGCCACATGTTAATGCTATGAACAGCAGAGCGCGCTGCTAATAAGGCAGAAATATCATCAGCAACTGGCAAGAACATTACAACTCCTGGTTGGGAGGCCAAGACTTTTAGAAACCTGTAGAGGCGGGTAATGTGCCAATGAAGTTTCTATGTGAAGGAAAAGCATGCGCTTTGCTATCAATCCACTGTCTGATGCAGATGCAGGGGGGGCGGGCAGGCGCACTTCATGGAGCAGTTGTCGTAGTAGTATCCTGCAGCGTTGGGTTGCCAGGCGTACAGCTGACAGCATGGCTTCCCTGCAGCATCCACAGGCGGAAGATGACACACGTCTCCTTTCTTGAACATCAGCATGCCTCCCATCACCACCTGAATGTGTCCAAAAACTTCAATAATGAACTCGCCCACTGACCCCACGCACGTGTTTGCTGCATTGAACTGCTTGACACCGATTATTATTCCAACACCTGCTTGCAATCACGGCGAGGGCGTCGCTGTGGCGGCCTGTGCAGCAGACCAGTGGGATCATATTCCTTGCTACTTCTACCTTAGTCTCCCAGAACAAAGTGCTGGGAGTGAGGTTTGCGGTACCATTCGAGTGTATTCCGTGGGTTGTGGTTATGTTATCTGGCTATCCGGCTGCTGGCCTACTCCTCTACCTACCCAAGCAGAAGTACTGCAAGCCATGTGCTGAATCTATAGGCATGGTTCTCAGCAGCCAACATGCAGCAACAGGGCACTCGTAGGGAGCATACGTCGTTGACGGTGGATTCAGGTTTTGCACAGTACTTGTCCCCCAGCTTGATGACCTTGTAAGCCATGCGTGTGTACTTGACTCCATCCTCGTCAGCCTGTGAGTCCGCGTAGACGTCTGGGAACAGCTCCAAGGCCTCAGCAGGTATCTCCATCTCGCCCTGGAACTTGCCAGTCTTCAGTGGAGTGGACACTCTGCCTGCACCCCTCTCCCCTCCACACTCAGCAAGCGTTCGCACAATCTCTCTCTTTCTTCTTGTAGAACGACCTCATTCTCTTCATGCAACCAACCAAAGACAATGGATGCGTTTGTGAATCTGAAGCGGCCAACACGTGTCGTTGCATGTCTGCTAGGCATGCCTCCCACCTGAAGTGTTTGACCTGTTTCTGGAACCTAGGGGCCTTCTACAAGGCCTTGTAGTAGGCCACGCCCTTGCAAGGGCGTGGCTGCTGATAGCGCATGTGACCAACCACGTTTCCTGTGCTGTATAGAATCAGAGCTGCTTCAGCGTCACAGTGCTGACTGTTTCACTGTAATTGTGGAGGCAGGGCTTCTCATGTGAGTGCATGGAGCTGCGATGGGATGTGTCTAGAGTCATGGTAGGGGCAACGCACTTGGGCACTGAGAGCTGCCGTGGGAGAACTTCCTGCGTAGCTTCTGGGCAAACTCCTCCTTGGTCAAGGAGGCTTGACCAGTCTCCAGGCTGATAGCTGCATCTGTGCTGTGGCTAGGGGTGGCAGGCGGTTGCGCGCGGTCAGGCGCACACCGATCTGCGCCAAGCGAGCCCACCTGCCCTCCTAGCAGCTGCTGGAAGTACTTCACTGACGAGCAGGGTAGCTGCAGTGCTGCACATTCATGCTGCTATGGTTGAAGCGTACAGAGCACACATGTATTGGCAGTGATGTTCAAAGTGATGTCCAAATCATAGATCAGCCTTGTGTCGGGAATTTCGTTCAAATCACCGATCAGTGCTGTGTTGGTGAGGTACCTCTTGAAGTTCGGTAGCTCTTTGATTCGGTTTTGGTAGCAAAGTCGAGATTTTAGCCACCATGGTCCACAAACTGTTTTTACAGTGACACCACTGACCTCGAAAGATGTTCTGTGTAGGCTGCATGTACTTCATTCCTTGGATCCAAGACGGGAGCCCAATTCCAGAGATCCAAGTCTGTGTGTGACCTCCCATTTCACATGACACTTGGTGTGGCCATGCACAGCCAGTTCAGGCACGCCATGCATGCAGAATACCTCACCTGGAATCCTCTTTGCAAACAGTTTGCGACCTACCGATGACATGGGATGGCGTATGGTGCGCATAGTGCCCGACAAGTCTTCACACTCGATGACACTGTTGCTGGAGTCGTCGGGAGGAACAACGAGTACCACAGTATCCCCAATCGTGGACACCCTCCCCTTGGCACGCACATAAGCGCCTGGTGGAAGCAGCTCCTTTGCAGAGCAATCATGGCAGTCCACTGCCACTTTGGTAGTTGGGTATGCATTGTTCGAAGCCTGCAAAAACCCCACGTTATCCACGGTGGGAATGTGGTGTGAAGCAGTGGTCAGACTTCTCCTCACCGCTCATGAAGGTCACCCTTCATGGTAGTGTGATGCATTTGATACGCGTGAGCACATGAACCCTAGTAACACTCACGCAATAAAGTGTAGATGAAACCATTCGCTGATGGAAATCCCTTATCCAATCAGATCCACTTGGTGACGCATACATGTACGTGTCTCAAGACTCGGCATCAGCGGGATTCCGTGCAGATCACAGAACCCTTTCCTATCCATTCGAGTCAAGCTTAATTAAGCCACCATGCCCCGCTCAAGGATGCCAAGAACAAAGACTCAGGTTCCCACGAAGTGCGAGCATCTGGTACCGGAATACAGACACGTACAGATCAGTAGAGTCACAGCTGTGGGATGAATTCCGATACAGAAGTTTCTGTCCATAGAAGTAAGCTGATGGGACCCAACTACGCTAGCTGGGGGGTTATTTGAATCCAACAAAAGAGCACTCTGGTGGCTCACCAGACGTGCTACTTATTCACTGTACTAGAAGACTGTCAACAAGCGAGGGCGAGGGGAGCTTACCATCAGGAAATATTCAAACCTGGTTGTCCTGTTGCGCTCCACAAACCCCTCTGTGACAACCAAGGTAGAGTGCGCCCAGCTGTGTCCAGCTTCGGCCAGCTCCGAGACGTGCAACTGGTTCCAGTACGCTTCACCGCACTGCAGCATTTCATCTTGAACTGAAGGCCACATTGCGGCTGTGTTGCCTGGCCAGGTAACAGAGACTGTACACGCTACCAGGGCAAAGCTGGCCACCGCCGCCACTACTAAGCACCATGGATCGCTTGACGCGCATTCCTTACTTGTGTTTAGACTGCAGCTTGATTGCCGGGAGGCTGTGTTGTTTAGCAGGGTTTTCTGACTCATTGCGGTGCTGCAAACCACCAGCCCCGAAGCCTATCTAGTTGCTGCGTAACAAGTCAACAATACGATTTCATACTCAAGACGGGGCATACACAGGACTGATTGCATATATGTAATCAGTCCTGTGTATGTGCGATGTGGCCAGCATGTGAGTAACCAGAAAGCCCTCACGCAACGAGTGCATAATAGCCACTGGACGATGCATTGGAACCCCAGCCCATTTCGGGGCGCTAGAGACGCCATTGGATTTCAACGTTCTAACACAGCGGGTTGTCACCAACGGCTGCTCTAAAATGAATAGCCTGTGTGCGCACACCAGCATCAATGCATTGCAATTTGCTGCAGGAACCTCTGACTCGGATAGTGTTGCGTGACTAGGTCACCATTCTTGCGCTGATGACGACATGGCCAGTAGAGTCGACTACAGTCGCTAATACATAAAGTATACCACCTTCCCAGTCTGGAGCAGCGAAGTAGCATCAGCTGCACCTGCCACGGGGCACGGCGCATGCAATTGGACAACGCCATCGGACCATCGTGCACTGCGCAGCAACACCTGCCTCCCTGTAACCGCCGTTGATATGAGTGCTTCCCTGATCCGCTTGCAGCTCCCAGACGATCAGCTGCTCTGTGTGTTTGTTGCTGAACTACTACGTACTGCCACACGGGTTCAGCCATATGCACAACCCTACGGACTTGATTCTCAAGAACTTCTTAGTCTCATCGGAGATGACATCGACCAAAAAAACCTACCAAAAACCCCAGAAGTAACCAACGCACCAATGAGACCATAAACATGCCAGTATTTTCTTACTCTTAGCAACGGTGCCGAGGGCGCGCTCAGAACCTCACTACTGTTGGTTGTTCTGCTGGTGATGTTGATAGTGGGGCGTGTGTGGGGCGTGCTTTTCTAGACAATCATCAGGTATACGTTCACCAGTTGTACGGTCATGGTCGAGGCAATGCGTTTGTCGATAACTATCGCAGTTTGTCCACGAGTGCTGGGAAATACTTGCACGATTTCACGGTGCAGTTGCTTCATTGCAGTTCCTGTTGGCGCTGTGCGGCGTTCTCTGCAGCCTTCGCGATCGGAGGTGCTGAGACCAAAGCCCTTCCGGAGCAAGGTGTGGGCCTGATTAGGATGCACCATCAAACAGTGTCTTCTCTTACAAGCCGAAAAGGCAGTAAATTGGTAAACACCCGGGGTTTTCTGGGGTTCTGCAAGTTTTAGGGAATTATTGCATTTTCAGGTATTTTTCAAAACTCGTGAGTCACGGGCCAAATTGGCGCTTTAAACACCTTGAAAAAAAGCTAATCTGGAACCACGCCATACCCAAGAAGGGCTTCGGCCTCAGCACCCCCGAAGGGGTGGGACAGCCCTTACGTACGAAGGGCTTGATGCACAGTGTTTTCGCAACTGGGGCTATCGGAAGCTTACGGCAGTGCCCGTGCGCGCAGATCGTTGCGGATGGAACCTTGTACCTCCCGCAATCAGTCCATGCAACGTCCTTCAGCTCGTACGGTGCTAGACAGCAACACGAGGCGACGAATCATTGCTGATGTCACCTCTAAATTCCGTACGAGTCTGATCACACACTTTCTGATATAGATCTCTGTGGGGTATGTATTTACTCAATGCAAACAACAGAAACTATTGGTACAAGTCACCCTCTGCCCACACGAGAGCTTGCTGCAGATGACATGACAGGGGGGGGGGGGTCATGACCCGGTCACTGCAACCTGCTGCTGTCTGTGCGGCGTGGTCCCTGTTAGCGCTGACAGCGCGTGCACGTACGTGTGATCTTGCCCATGCCCAGTACTCAGAGCGCCTGCGGGTTGCTTTCCAGCAGCCTGGCGGGGCCTTGCCGTCAAGCTTTTGTGTCGCTGCCTGCTCCTCGCTGCCTGCTCCTCGCTGCCGGCTGATCACCCCTGGGATGTTCGGTTACAGCTAGTCTCTTCTACTATATCAGCAGACTCCGCGCCTGGCCCGGTCAGAAATGCACAACTTTGCGACGCCATGCGGGCTTCGATGTCTTCCACCCATCAGGCGGCTGCAGCAGCTCACCCAGCCACGGGGAATGTGTCCAGCCGGGGCCGCTCCCGGGGTCCTACCCACTACCTCTGCCTCGCTATTCTGCACCGATAGTGTACCCCTTTCTCACTGTGCTCTCTGGGAAACTGCCATATTGCCACTCTGTGGGCTGGAATGAGCTGCCGCTGCATGGGCTCTGCCATCGCGAAAACTGTGGCCTGTGTGTGATTGGAGCACCTTCTGTGTTTGACTGCGTTGGAGCGGCGCTGGAGTTGTGTGTAGCACTTTCTGTTTAGTTATAAAGCTTCCCCATTGGGATCCCCTGACCCTAACCCGAATGACCTCTGGGATGACTTGCTCCGGCTGGTTCCCCCTAAAGGGCGTGCGCAGATTGCTCTCCTTGCAGCACGTGATGTGAATTGCTTTGAGCCTGTCTCTGTAAGTACATATTGTGTCCCCTGTGTTCTTGATCCGTCTGTGTTCCCGCGGGAATGTGAGGCTGGTGTCTGTGCTGTGATGTACTCCACCATTGCCGCTTATAGCCTCCTCGTTGTCGCAGTTGTTGCTGATGATGCTGTCCCTGTTGGCGACCCTGTGTTTGCTTGCAACATTGTGCGGCGCTCTATGCAGCCTCTGTGTTTGCCTTCGTGGTCCCGTGTGGCCCGGGGGTGTACGTCCGTGTCCACCCCTCGGGGGTGCTGAGGCCGAAGCCCTTCTTGGGCATGGCCCGGTTCCTGATTAGCCTTTTTTTTTCTGCAACGGTCAGTATGCACAGTCTGCCCTTGCACGAGTGGGTGTGCGCTCACATGTGCGGTTTGCCCACGTGTTCGGCCTTTCACCACCGGATCCAGTTAACCAGGTTCGTGTTGCACCTGGAATCCACGAGGCCCATAACCGTAAGGAAGGCGCGCTCCCGAATAATTCATTGGTTCATTTATTACCTGCCCCGCGCCATGCCTATGAAGAATACCTTGGATGGTCGCCCATATGCGAATTGGAAGAAGGGACCTATGAAGGGGACGTGGGTCTGTGCAGCTGCTTGGATAGCGCTGCCTTTGACAGAGTTGCAGGCATTCGAGTTACTCTGGCTCTGAGTTAGGTGTGGTGGTGGAGCTTGAATCTCAACCACCTTGATTGTGATCTCGTTGAGTCATAGATGGTGATCCGGATATGTCATACCAGATCCCTAGTTGTAGTTTCTGAGTGATCTCAATGTTTGAGGAGCAAGGGAATCCATGGTTTAAGAAGTAACACGCTATGTGCCACATCCATGTGTTTGCTAGGGTTCTGGGAGGTTCGCCACTTTAGTAACAGAACTTGCATATCCAGACTGGTACTCAACAGTTTATAACGGTGTGCTCACTGGTTAATGATACCTAACTTTCAGACATTCATCCCCGCTATAGCATCTGCTTGAGGAACTAGCATCTGTCTAGTGTATTTTCTCTCAGGCAGGCATCTGATGTGCACGATTTCCCTTCTCTCCTCACAGCTCACATGGACGGATTAACAGCTTTCCTCTGGTGTTGCTAGACAAAGCCGGTTCGTGGGCAAAAAACCAAACATCCAGAAACTACGCATACATTACATTATACTGCTGAACCTCAACGCCAGATAAAAGCGCCACAAGTACCTTCGTTATTACACTATCCAAACGGAAGATCCGAAACACTGGAAACACCACAACATCGTACAGTTACTGTGATTGTGGTGTGGTACCCGCACACGCCCCTCGCCTCCCAATACAGAGAGACAGGAACGACCTGTCCGATCGCGAATGATAACACCTGCGAAGCACATGCGGAACCAACCCAGCTGGTGCATTCGCGCTCCATGGCCAGCGCAAATCAAGAACTACCAGTGATTCAATAACGCACTCTCTGCACACTTTCAGGCTGCTACTACTGCAGCCACCAAGATGTTGTGTTGAGATGGAGGCTGCAGCTGGATTCATCTATCATGGGCATGGGCGGGCATAAACATAAGTGAGCAAGAACAATAATCTTATGTGAGCAAACATTCTACCAAGCCCGTCGAGACGAAGCAATACATGCATATGTTCAACCAACATATGTTCAACTAACAGACGCTGGAACAGCTTGCTCTCCACGATGAACCAGGAGCAGTCAACATCCTTACCGCAGAAGCACTCCCACACAAGACAACTTCCACAGGGCAAAAGGAGGCTAATTCGTAAAAACTCCTTCTCCATGGCAGGTTCTAGTACCGATAGAGAACTTTGGATACAGGCATACAACCTTCATGACATACACTCGCACACGTAATTTGTTAACCTGTGGTGCCTGCGGGTTGGATCCGTCCCGAAAGATACGCACAAACGGGCTATGCTTACTCAGCTTCAGGATGAGCGACATCTGCACTGTGTATGCTTAGTCGGTGAGCTTGTCAGGTACGATGATGTTGTAGTGGTATACTGCCACGCCATCCAGCACACTCTCTGCGGCCTTGTGCTCTGGGCCAGGCATCGGCCACTTGTCGTCCCCACAGCTCGCTGTGTTGCACACCTGCATGCCATGGTTGTATATGGGACAAACGCAAGCATGTAAGCTCGGGGAATCCATCGGAACCCCGATGGTGTCCTCGATCTCTCGCCCCCGTGAGCGTTGGAACCTACCAAAGGCCGCGGTACCCGCATGCCCAGGCCTGGACAGCTTTGCTGTTCAAAGCGGCGACACAGCCGTTCGTGTTCGCAATACCGCAAGCAACCAGCGACCAAAACTTAGGTAGAAGTGGAGATAGTTAGGGAATGGCGTGAATATGCTGTGTGTGAAAAGGCTGTGCATCCTTTTTACACGCAGCATTTTCCCTCACGAATTGCAACGTGTGAGAACACTTGTTCTCAGTGAGAACTTCTCACCGTGGAAACATATAGCTAGAAATACTGACTGTGCAATGAAACGAACGTTTCGCATATCGGGGCATGTTTCAATACTGCCATGCCAATATATTAATACCATTCCGATCATATTCTCCAGGTTAGTTTTGGCATGGTATTTCCGCCCCCGACGCTGAAGCTTTCCTTCTCGCCTTGCACAGGAGAGGGATCTAGGCGCACCTCCCCAGCATAGAACTTGTTCTTAAAGCGGTACCAGTTTTCACCCCCAAACACCGGATTAGGTGCACATTCACGGCATATGATGTCATAGTGGATGTGGGGGAATCCGTCCTCTCCCCAGCCCGCAGCTGTCTCATTACCTGGCACCTCACTGGTGAAGAACCACAGCCCATCAGGCCCAACGTCCATCCTGCACCACCGGCGACGCCCTTTATCGCGTGAAACGTATCGCCTTCAGGCATACATATGCAATTGACTGCAAGCTCCGTACTTGCTATGCACATGTTATATAGAAGTAAAACGGTGAGCATCATATCGCTCACATCACGAGGCAAGTTCAACTGGTTTTTCTACCTCGGTCTTGCATATATGCGGCTGCTATATTGCCACTCAAAATCATAATCGGTAAACAGAGACGCAGAGGAGCGCACTTCATGGAGCAGTTGTCGTAGTAGTATCCAGCAGCGTTGGGTTGCCAGGCGTACAACTGACAGCATGGCTTCCCTGCAACATCAACAGGCGGAAGGTGGCATATGTCTCCTTTCTTAAACATCAGCATGCCTCCCATCACCACCTGCAGCCATTGTACGAGGGCTCCATACAGACGCACCCTTCGTTTCATTTCAGCACATGCTTGCAGAAGGCTTGATAGCGCTATTGCCTCGATGCAGTCATGTCAGTATCACACCCATGAACAGTATCACAAGGCAACAACGCGGAAATGGTCTGGGTTGACATTGGATTCTCAGCTTCAACAGTTTTGTGATGCTTCCGGAGATCGCACATCATTGGCGGAGGACTCGAGATTCGAGCAATACTTGGCTCCCTGTACAATTTTCGTATGCTGCATGGGTGTGTACTTGATGCCACTAGAATCGGTCGGTGAGTCCCTATAAACGTTGGGGTGGAGCGTTAAAGCTTCATCAGGGATCGGCATCTCCTCCTGAAACTTTCCTGTTTTCAGCGGAGTGGATTCGTTGCCTGCAGACTACCAAAACAACGGTCCGCAACATTTCGCTGCCAGACCTTCTTGATGATTAGATACCTGACCAGTATTTAAGCAACATCTGAATCGTTCGGCTCCTCAGCACTCACATGATGCAACGATCATGTGTGCACATTGTGCAATGAACAATAACGTCACAAGGTCACGTCTGCACCCCCTCCTGCCCCCTCCCCAACGAAGATCTAGTCGGGAACCACACTATACCCAGGAAGGAACTCGCCGGAGTACCCCTGTTAGAACATAGCCAGCTGTCCACAGGACAAGTGAGCTAGTCTGAGCAACCCCCAAAAAACCCCCAAGTCTGAACCATAGGACATCTGAGCTACGAATCTGAACCACAGGAACGAATCTGAACCACAGGAAATCTGAACAACCCCCAAAGAAAAATAATATATGATAATCAAACGTACGGGACAGGGACACACAAAAAGTGTAGATAAATATGGACCTGTACCTCAGGGAAGGGTATGTCCCTAATTGACATATGAGCCAATGGGCTTCACCCATTCACCCATTCACCTACATGAACGGACAAGGCAGCAACACCAGCGCCCAAGACAAAATTGTTGACTTGCGTTAGCATCAAACATTGATATGGCCCTCTTTAGACGTGTGGCGCGTACTTGGGCAAGTGGAGCTGTTGTGCAAGAACTTCATGCGCAGCTGCTCGTCAAACTGCTGCTGAGTCAGAGCAGCCACTGAGGGTGCCACACCAACAACCGCAACGCCTACAGCTTCAGTAGGAACAGCCGGTGCTTCAGGAGTGTCGACTACAGGCATTCCGTACGGTGTGAGTGGGTCAGTTGGCTTACATCGATCGGCGCCAAAGGACGCCTTGAGGCCTCCAGGCAAGTGCTGCAAGTACTTCACCAAATTGCATGGAAGAACTGCACATTGCATCTAAGGAAGTCTGTACACAATCGTGTGCTTGCTTGAGTAGTCATCTTTGGCCACGGTGTTGCGCATGCCGCGAAACGTGCTTGATCAGCTCATCACCGTGAAAACTTGCGTATGGATCGAGGCCTGAGATACAAGCACCTTGACAGGAACAATGTAAACTCGGTGTTCGGATTCCACAATCCTGATGAACTGCTCTGTACAAGAATGGTTGGGGTTGAACCGCGCTCCCTCTGGATCTGCGGAAACGTTTCCCGAGGAGGGGATATCGATCCATGGACACTTCGACCATGGCCAGTACTAGTGGCACATCAGGCTCTCATGCGAACAAATGGGGAACAGTTTTGCACTTCTCGAACCACAGAGGCTTCCTAGATCAGCCCCTGTGGGCTCGGGTTGCAGGTGTACCAATATCCGGGCAAGGTCGAATATTTCAGATTTCCGGGGTCAAAGCGCCATATCCGCTGGCACCAATCCGGTTCTGAGGAAAATAATTTCAGAATGGCGGGAAACGAGGGTTCGTGGGATATTTATGGTCACTTGTGACGCCTTGTCACTTTTCCCAGTCTCCAAAGGCATGCACAGGGTTATTGCAATATCACATAGGACCCCTCCTCTACATGTATACACTTTGCAAGAGCGAGTTGACTGTTCCATTCGTATTCTGTGCCTTTCCCACGACCCCGTTTGGAACCGGAGATTTTAAAGTTATCTTGCGACGCTACAGGCCCTCTAAATATGCCCTCAAATAACCACGTTCTGCGAGAGGTAGTTTATAGATTACCGGGGTCAAACCGCCAAATCTGGCGCAGCTAGCGGGGGACATCCTATTCAGTGGAAGACACTTTTGACCAGATATTGGAATCCCCAAGCGGCTACAAAAGTGTGAAAGGGTGCCGCAGTTGCCCGAGGACACCCCCTATGGTTACAGAAGTGTGAAAGGGTGCCCCAGTTCACCTTGTGAGGACCTGACGCTTCAGCTGACGTACCACAGGGCAGAGTGTCCATCTACCTTCACGAGGAAGAATTTGTTTCGTAAAGTTGCCAGTTTGACTGCAGTCGAACTGGCTCTGCTAAACAAAGCCGGTCCAGACCACTGACGATGGACTGGAGCTAGGGGAAAACAGAACACCGAATAAGACCGGTCTTCAAGTTTGGGAGTGTCAAGACCACACCTATGTCCCAAGATTCGACAATTCTCTTCACAAGTAGCTTGCGCCCAGCTGACGCAATGGAGTGGCTTACAGGTATCCCTACATTAATGTTCCTCATCGGGTCTGCACACTCTATCAAGCTCTGACCAGAGTCTTCCGGAGGAACCACCAGTACAACAGTATCCCCCATCGTTGACACCCTGCCTCGTGCTCGTAAGTAAGTGCCGGATGAAATATTCTGCCTTGAAGCGCATTCATGGCAGTTCACTGCAACCACAGTGCTGGGACTGGTATGGAATGAAGCCTGCACAAACCACAGCATACGGTTTCGTTTCCGAGTCGCCGCCCATACACTGTGTAAAGCAACCAGAAGGGGACGCTGTCGGTATGCTCATGTCATCCGAGTAGTATGAGATTGCAAGAATCTCTGCTGGTCTTGCTTCGCCGATTACCATAGTTCATTGCGACAGACAAACACGTTGTTTTGAACTGTTCGAATATGTGATGCCACCTGTCCATGCCTTGCTCTGGTTACCTCATCCTATTGCGTGATGCCTGGCATTTAGAGGTGCTGTCGCAGCCTCTGCATGTCCATGTCTACCTTTGGTTACCTCATCTGATTCCGTGATGCCTGGAATTTTGCGGTGCTATCGGAGATGTCAAGTGCTCCAGCACTGAACTGTAATAGATAAAGGACGAGAACTGTGTGTCAAGATGATAAAAGTGTCACTGTGGAAGGGACATTAGGAAGAACATCCGAGATGGACCGGGAAGCGCACCCGCAGGAAGAAATCGAACCGGTATGTGGTGTCTTCCTGCACGAAGCCTTCCACCACCACATCCATGGAGCGTGCCCAATGATGCCCAGCCTCAACCAACTCGGAAATGTGTAGCTGGTTCCAGAAACTTCCTTGGCACTTCAGGCTTTCTTGTTCGGAGATGTTTTCAGCCGTGCCCAGCTCACCAGAGAACCGAACGTACGTTGCGTACGCGGCCATAAATAATGTGGCCGGAATAGCCAAACTCATCGTTATAATCGCCATCTTACAAACATTCGTTGTACTATGCGTGTGTGGATGAAGTGCAGCTTGGAGTTTAGCAGCCCGTTGTCGCCTTCATCGAACATCTATGTATATACCAGTACCTTGAATTTGTGTCGAAACTTCACGAGGCAATGGGTGTGCGAGCAAGCCACTGCAACGGCTCCAAGCTGTTGAAATCTATGTCGGTACTGTTCGGAGTTCAAACGTTGTGAAATGGGATTGAAGGTGTGACTGTCGATCAATCGCTGATGAGTGGCACATGTCACATGCATGATGAGAATATGTTCGTTTTACATATCATCAAGCGGCCCTAATGCAGCATGCGTAGTTTCAGTGTTCTTTCGTGCGAAGGTGATCACCTTTCATGTGTTAAGCGGTTTAAAAGCGAACAAACCTTCTGCCTGCAATTGTCAGCGAGCGAAACGAACAATGCCACAGCACCTCACATGCCAACCTGCTCTGTGTACCTTTGAACATTGCGGTCGTATGTTCTATGACATGACCAAAGTGAGCTGACTGGGAGCGTGCGCTCGCGTCGGTCTTATCACAAGGATGCAACAAGATTATCACACAGGTTTCCCATAATGGAAAGTATTTTCACTGTTCTATGTACGTGGGCTGGTGGATGGTGTATCATGCTAATGGATGTAAGTTCAGTCACCGTGGAAGTCATAATGGAATGGTTTTGCTTGTATACTGATACATGTGTCATGCCCATTGACTGCCAATGAGGTTGTGTGCATTTATATGGTCTATTGCAACGTGAAACACAGGATTTCCATGAACCAACACTACCTCTCCCAATCTTCCTCCACATCACTTGACGGGCACACTGAATATACATTGCACGGCTGACATGTGACAACAAGAAATGAATCCAAGAACCCACTGCATGCTCACATGTTCGACATATGCTCAAATGCGACAGATATATGATCAAATATATGATGAAATGCACTCTACGCTGCTTAACAATTGACCAAAATCACGAAAATCGTGTATCACGAAATTTTTAGATAACTGGCCATGGGGCATGATTCCGTGATATCACGAATCACAGAAAAGTCATATCATGCGTGATAAATCACTATTCTGTATCAACACGCGCGATTGCCCATCCTGGCACACAGGCAACGATCAGGGGTTTGGCATGTGCACCCTGCTTGCACCAGTGTTTTCTGTTTGTGGGATCAATCCCTCTTGGAGGCAAGGTATCTCTTACAAACCGGAAAGGTAGTGAATAGGCATGAACCCAAACAGCCAAAATAAACCAACGCAGTATATTCACCACTTCAGTCGAAGGCACAACAGCACCATCACGAAAGTCTTTCCCAGCACTCTTAGCCAGACTGGGATAGTACTGACGAAACACAATGCCACGACCATGAGCCAGGGCACAACTTAGATAGTGTCTACTGATACGCAACCACAGCCCACGATCGGCAGCACCAGTGCAACAAGGAACAGTACCAAGGTGATGCAAGTAACCCTCAGCAGAGGGGCCTCACTTCCCCAAAATGGACATAACCTATAAGGAACCTATATGGAACCTATAAGGAACCTGTAAGGAACAATACTGGCACCATTCAACACGTTCACTACTCTTCGCTATATATCTCGGCATCCCGAAACAACATTTACACCAACTCACACTTGCCCAGGTAGGTAGGACAAGTAGGATCATCAATGCTGACATCACAGCCAACACTGCATAACACTGCATGTGGTATTTAACACACGAAAATCAACTCTCTTGCCATTCACACCAGCGGGGTCATGCACACCCTTATCCTGCAAGTGAGCATCAGCAGGCTCCCTGGTGCTAGCCTGAGCAGACCGCATGACACACGCGCGCCAACCGCATTCAACGGAAACGTCATGGCACACCGCTCGCACACCCGCACAGCACCTACTCCTCATGGCCTGCCCTGGGCTGAATGGCTTCCAGCACTCACAAATCAGAGGGCGATCCTGCAGAGCCGCAGGACACACCCCAACTGGTAACGCAAAGAACACACAGCATCCCCATCATCAAGAACGCAGCCAGATGCAACGGGCAATGCATCCAACCTTGGAGGAAATTTTTTATAATTACAACTTCAGTCCCTGCATTGTCGAAAGTCAAGACCCCTCAAGTCCTCCGCGGAGCATGATTACATCGATATGTTTTCTACAACCCATCCTCCGTGGAGGATGGGCTGTAAAAAAATATAAGTACTGTCCATCCTCCGCGGCAGATTGACTCTGCCAAGGACAAATCCGTCAGGTTTTTGGACTCTTGGACTCTTTGGCCACTGCATAGGGGTTGCGCTGATTTGATCAATCCCCTAGGGAAGACCCCTTTTTAAGAATCCTGTGCACACTTGTCCTCCGCGCGCGGAGGGGTTGTCGAAAATAGAAATGAATAACACTGCTTGCACTATACACTGTCATGTTACTTAAGAGCAGCACTTAAGTGCTGCTCTTAATTAAGTAAGTGCGGGAACAAAACTGCAAGCTTGCAGCTTTGTTCTCGCACACCTTGTGCAACAGGCGCAATGTTATCCGACGACTAGGTAAATTGTTTCCTCAACTGAAGCAGTACCCAATCATTGTAGGTGTTGTAGAAGCCGGTGGCACCTTCAGCTTTCCTCAACAGTTTTCAACGTTCTCGACCGAACAAAACACTTTCACCTGTTTGGGTCCAGAGACCCCAGAAATCAGACAATGCCCAGAAGAGGCGCGGAACAGAGATCTGCATGCTCTGAGGAGTGCGTGAGTCGTCACAGAACATGGACAAAAGCCTCCCCAGTTGCCCGTGTGGCCATGGACCCTGAGGTGCCCGTGCTTCTAAGCCGGGTTCGTAAAGGGTGTCTGGCGGTTTCTCTTCAACGAATCGCATGAATTCCGGCACTGTGGCGCTGAGGCCGGGGCTCAAAATGTGTGTGGAGCAGTCCCCGAATACTTTAATATAATTTAAGTTATAACTCGGTTGAAGCCAAGGGTGGAGACACCCACACATCCTTTGCACATCCACAGATATACACATAGGCCCAGACATGGGAAACATCCTCAAATCTTGATACCCAGGCATCCTGTACACATATATTACGTACGGAATGTGCGGGTACCTGGATGAGGGTAGTTAATTCCTTGATCCAGACCTTGGTCTATTTCTGTGTATGTTCACATATGCACTGGGGTGTGCATATCTAAATCTTCCTATGTTGGGGTATACATGCCTATGTCCTCCTCTCCGGCGGAACTCTCTCTCAGCCGTGCAGGGCGTCGGGGGTGTGCAGGGTGCAAGCTTGCTGCATCAGCTGTGAAGGATATCGCAGGTGTGGAGGGTGCTGGGAGCGTTGGGGCTTCCTCAATGAGCAGTGCAGGGTGTTGGGGGTGCGGATGTGAGTGTGAGTCCTGGGTGCGCTGGGGCTGGGTAGGTATCTGTAGCTACACTATAGAGCTACCGTATACGGGGTAGAGCGTGAGGGGGGAGGGTGAGCCCTGGGGGGGGGGGGGGTCTCCGGAGATCTTGTAGGGCACAATCGCACTCTCTCGCACAGGTTTATGCACTGAAGGGTCACTGCCTCAAATTAAGTATACTACGTAGTCTAGATGTTGAAGTGGATTTAGTTGACGCTAGTACAGAAAACAAAGCTAATCGGGAACCGCGCCATACCCAAGAAGGGCTTCGGCATCAGCACCCCCGAAGGGGTGGGACAGGGACATACACCTCTGGGCCACACGGGACCACGGAGGCAAAGAATCAACAAGCACTACCAGTTTTTTTGGCAATGGGTAAATGAACGCTGTTATAACAATACGTATCTCGAAAGTGAGACTCTGGGTAGACAGAACAGCAAGCAGGCCAAGATAGTACCTCAGAGGGTACTAAATATGCCCCAAACCCCGTTGCCGTACAAACCCGGACTTGTCCGTACACGGGAGATTCTCTGCCTGATATGACACCAGAAATTGAATGAGTGTGCAAGACAAAGAATCTTGTCTTGCACAAGATTCTTGGCAAATATACAAACACGAAAGCACAAAAGAAAGAGCCCTAGAAAGAGCCCTTTAGCATTAGTACGGTAGCTAGTCTACACCGGTGGTTAGTTGGGAAGACTCCGCAAACCTCAACTTGAGAGCTCTTCGGCCCGAGCGCTGTAAGGGCGGAACGTTCGTATGGATGGGGAGCCATTAGAAATCCTTCACGCACCTAGAAAAAAAGACAGGAGGCTCTGGCTGGACAGCGGGACTTGCATGGCCCAACCCTTATACTTCATGCCCGGTACTCACATGCTCGGTACTCAGAGCGCTTGCGGGTTGCTTCCCAGCAGCCTGACGGGGCCCTGTCGTCACGCTTTTGTGTCGCTGCCCGCTCCTCGCTGCCGGCGCATCACCCCTGGGATGTTCGGGTACGTCGAGTCGCTTCTTCGATACCAGCTGCCTCTGCGCGCGGCCCAGACAGTAATGCACAGCTTCGCGACGCCGTGCGGGCTTCGGTGTCTTCCATCCGCCAGGCAGCTGCAGCAGCCCACCCGCCACAGGATATCACAGGGCAAAAAGGGGTCTATTGCACGAGGGTCGTGCCAGCCTGGCAGCCCTAATCTCCCAACATCCAGACTGACATGTCTTAATGACCATCTTGTCAGGCTGTTACAATCCAGAGCCCAGGCTGATGCTATGTCGCGTCAGGGCGACAGACGGTTCGATCTATTGACAGGCTGATGCGGGGCTACCTTGTCCATCCCGGTCTGACACACCGACTTGTATGCGCAGCGATCTCGCGCGGGCCTGTACCCTGATCTGGCGCGCGTGTTCGTCAGTGTGCTCGATCTGGCGTCTAGTGTGCTGTCGGTCTGCTGCAGCTTGCTCAGGCGCTGCCGGTCTGCCGTGGTACATGGTAATACACTGGATCTGACATGTGGTTAGGTGTCGGTCTGGCGCACTGGCTCTATGCAGTCACAGACTGGCACGATTACTAGAAGAAGACTCGATCTGACACAGGGGTTCAAGGCGGTCTGGCGCACGGAACCGTCACCGCATCCAGTCTGACAGGTGGGACATGAGAGGCCGCACGAGGGATCTGGCACTAGGGACTTGGCCCTTTGACACTCTCAGCCCATGCATGTCGTCCAAGAGCACACACAGAACACTTGCAAACAGTCTGCTCTGTGTGCTCTGCCCCCCCGCACCAGGTGTAGGTTATGCTGAGGCGTGGATGTATCAGCAGGTGCCCTCACCTGGCCCCAGCGGGCACATGCGGACCTGCGATGGTGCTCATAGGATGTGCTGGTGCGCGAGAGTTGCAAATACTTGGCCATACGTACGTTCATGCAGCGTTGCTGTTGTGATGAATAACATGATGATCTGGGTCTAACAGGAATCGAACCTGTTGGGGCAGCCCCGCAACCAACAGACCCCTGCTAGGAACTATGCATGGGCTCACGGTCGCGATGCCGTCCCCTTTATTTACATCATTTGGATGACATAATTAGTCACAGCATGGAAGCACACATCAGACAGTTGGGTGGTCCCAACTAAGCTTTGATGTTAACGACGCACCTCCTGACCTTCCCTGCTTGTTGAGTGACTTGTACATCTCCCAGTAATCCGACAGGCAGAAGTGGACGGCATCGGTAAGAATGGCTGTGGCATGGTTGAAGAAGTGGTGGTTGAACATGACGTCTGGTGCCTGCAGGAGCTTCTCCACCTCCTTCCATCCCTTGTTGCAGCTCTTTCCCGACATAACTTTCTTGCTGGAGTCTAAGTAATAGTCGCGGACAGACTGGTACGTGCGCCCTTTGATGATGACAGGCCCCAGGTACAGCAGCTTCACCACCTCCTGCACGCGCGTCCAGGCTCAGACCAAGTTATTGTGCATCATGGGAGGAGACACCCCACTGGAAGTTGTATGGCAGACCATATTGCGTCGCACAGGACGTGTGCACACACACCTGAGCACCCGAGTGCACCTGTGGCCACCAGCAGCGCACGAGGCATGAAACTTGCTCCACAACAATCTCGGGCCTGTGCTCCCGAGGAGAGTGAAGCCTATACACACAAACATCTGCTATTTAGTCGACTTGCAACATGTTGCAACACTAGACAGCAAGCTCTGAAAAGGTATTTCGTGTGAAGAACATACCGTTAACAAGAGGATGGGTCTAACAGGAATCGAACCTGTTAGGGGACGCCACGAGTGAGCAGCGCCGTGGCGTGCTTGACCATGCAGAAACTGCAACAAGGACTGGTCCTACGTGGGGTAACTCCTCGAGGCACAGGATACACTGTTCAACGTGGTTGAACAGACATACTGTTCAACCACGTTGAACAGTATGTCTCATGCAAGGAGGAGTTTCCCCACGTCCTACTGTCCTTGTTGCAGGCACCTTTCACCTGGTCAACCACGTCACAGCCATGCTCACTTGTACCAGCCCTGCAACCAACAGACCCCTGCGAGTAACCAAAATACATGGGCCCACGGAGCTCCTTCCCGTCCCCTTAGTTTTATTTTTGGGCTGACATAAATAGTCTACACTTGGAAGGACACGACAGACAGGTAGGAGGAAGGTTAGGGGGTCTCACCTATCCTTGCAGCCTCGTGCTCGGGGACGCACCTGGCAGCCCCCTCCACAGCAAAGTCCACCCAGCTCGTCAGGTCCACCGCCTTGGCTCCCCTCCTGCTTCGCTGCACCTTGACTGCAGGCCCGTCATCCTCACACCTCAGCCACTTCACCTCGTGTCGTGCTGCCTTGATGTCGAAGTTGATCACCGTGCCAGTCCTCCCAGCTCCTCTGAACACAACCTGCATGCAAGACGAACGTCGGGCCAACGCTGCAGATTGACAAACGGTGCCGTAACATCGAGCCAGGAGAAGCGCACCTCGACAGTTCTGCCCACAAGCCTGTGCCCCTCGCCTGCCAACGCTGCGCCTGCGTTGCCCCGCTGAGCCGCCTTCAAGTTGGCGACATGCAAGCACTCATGGCTGCTCGTGCAAGCTGTGCACTCTCTACAGGGCGAGAGCCCCCCCCATCTCGTCTTTGATGCTCTGTAGCACCTCCTGCTCCAGTGTCGAGCTGTGTGCGCCTTCACCACCGTCGGTCAGGCTCAACAACGCGTCGCCCTCCTGGATAGCTCGGGATGGAGATGATGCTGTTGGCATCGCACGCCGTGCTCGCGCTGTCTTCAGGCCTGAAGCTGCAGCAGCCTCCTCTGCAGTGCGGCTCCTGCACGACGTGTCATTCTATCAGTCTGTGTCCTCAAACGTGGGCGTCGACGCGGTTGTAAGTGATGGCAAGCACCGCACCACTGCGTGAACTTGACTCGCATGGTCGTCGCCTTGATGGTCTTCACAAAATGGATCTTCTCTCCCAGCACTCGTGCATAGTGCGCTCCTTGCAGCTCCTGTCGCTGCACGTGGGGGAGCCGCCCAGCCGGTAAGCCCTGGACGAACACCTCGGCTAGCAGTGGCTGTGCAGCCCCGTTCAGAAAGAGCCAGAACACCTCCCCAAGTGCTTCCTTCAGTGCAGACTCAGCTGCTTGCGTCTGCTTGTATCCACCTGTAACGACTGCGCCATGGGAGGGAGTCGGTATCAGGCCTGCCTCGCTGTTGGCGCAGGGCCTGCAGACAAAGTAGCTGATCATGGTCAGTATCGCCGGATTCACTCGCTTCTCCTTACAGACCTCGAGGGCAGCCCCTAAATGGAAGTCATGCGTATCAAGCAGGCGCAGTGCTGCGGGGGGGACAGCCGAGGTGTGCTTCTCTAGCCTCCGGATCAGGTTGCCGATCGTTTTCCAGTCGGCAGGATTGTGGCGGTGTTGCAGCCAGTCTCCAAGGTCCACTCTGGGCATCTGCATGCAAGCAACACCCTGTAACGCAGATCGATCGACGAGGGAGACGCAAACAATGCCGTGGAAGTGCACAGGAGTGTACGTTAACGAGGTTGTTTCTGCAATTCAGGTGGCCGTAGTATACCCCGGCCCTGACGAGGCCGTGCCGTGGGAAGCTCTCCGCTGGCTCATCAGTGACAGCGACGTACTGCAGCTTGGGGTCGAGCGCCACCGTGTCTGCTGCAATCCGCCGCCCTGGGTACTCTCGCATGTTGCTCTCTCGGTGGAACAGTGCCCCAAGTGCCTGCACATCGAGACGCAGTCAGTCAGTGGCCGTTTAGCAACTCAGCAGACGTAGACAGGCAGCAAGCAAGTTGGGAGACTCACCTGGCCGGGCAACCCGTTGCCAACGCACTGGAAGCGCCTGCCTCGTGTGCTCTTCTGCCCCCATGGGATTTCGGTGTGGCCTGGATGCACTCCCTGTGCCCTCTCTGCGTCGCGAATGTCTAGTCGAGTGCAGGTCTTGGATGCAGTACACATGATCACAGTTCGTTCGAGGCTGCTCGTGGTTGGGCTGGGCAGGTTAGTTGGGTTCGATGCCCCGAAGATCTCGCCCATGTCCCATTCAAACACTGGAGCCGTGGCCATGCTTTAGTCGTCCCCTGCCATACACTGGTAACACTTGTGCCTGCAACCTGTGCACCGCGCCAGTCCCTGCACACAGCACCACACACCCTGAACACTAAACAAGTGAGAGAGAGACACAACACGAGGAGCACCAAATAGAAACTTACCGTGCTAAAAAGGAGGCTGTCCACCAACGGAGATGTTCCTGCATGAGCAACAAGGATTATGTGACATTTGGGGTTGGGCAGGCCGAACGCCTGCGATGACACCTCTGTCCATCCTATGTCCACGTAGCCTGCGTCGAGCAGCCGATCCAGCTGCACCTTGAGGAAGGCTGCTTCCACTCTTGCACGTTGTTAAGTGGCGTAACTGGCACTCTCTATGAGAGCTGTCATAGCGCCTGCAGGGAACCCAGGGGCGCACTGTGCTGGCCTCTGGGGAGCGCCTCCTGAAGGTGATACCTGGCACGTTCTCCACAACAAGCATTGGCAGCCGCCGCCCGCCTTGGGCATACGCTGTGACAGTGTTCAGTGCATCGAAGAACAAGGGGGAAGCCTGTAGACAAATCAAACATGCATCAAACGTGCACCAAACAGAAGTATACAGAACATAAGTGTGGCATAACAGAAGTATACAAAACGTAAACGTGGCAATGCTATATGATATAATGATGGGGCTCAGGCTAGCGATCAGCCTAAAGGCTAACCGCAATCAACACACACGCTTGTGTACACAGGCACACACACACACACACACACACACACACACACACACACACACACACACACACACACACACACACACACACACA
>JAUMHD010025907.1:0-41976 GCA_032359135.1 Ulvella scutata | reverse complement strand
GTGTGTGTGTGTGTGTGTGTGTGTGTGTGTGTGTGTGTGTGTGTGTGTGTGTGTGTGTGTGTTAAAAAGTAGAAACCGAAAGGTCATGATAGGTATCGAACCAGCGATCACTCAGCCCGAAGGCAAGAATCCTAAGTACACACTCAATCAGCAAGCACAGCCACATCCATGCCCTCCACAGACCAGCACCAGAATGTCATGTCAGGCACCGACACAGCCCGCATGCATCACACATCACATGCACATGGTGTTTGTGTGTTCATGATGTCCTTAAAGGGAGTGTGGCGCAGCAGAGGCCAGCATGGGGGCGACAGGTGGCAGCCACGTGTGGGTGAAGGCTGGCGCAGGTGCTGTGGGTATGCAGGAGAGTAATGATAACGGCTGCCTGGTGTCTGGAGACCGATCTGGGCATGTGCGAGTTTGGGACATCGCAAGTGCAGCATGCACGTGGGAGCTCCGGAACGTGCACAAGGGACATGTGACAGCTATCACGTTTGCAGATGCATCCGGGGGGAACAGCATGTGGCAAGGATGCTTTGCAACAGGTTGGGTTCCCAACATGTCTGCAACCGTAGTTTTCGTCTGATACCGCTGTGACATGTGCGAAAGGTTTTTGCATACGCTTGATCCTTTCTCCAGTCGGTTGTGTTGGTATGCGGCCCCACCTGCAGCGACTGCATCAGGCAGGCAGATGTGCCCACGGGGGTGTAAACATGCACATCGCCATCTCTCGCTTTCACACGAGCTGCTGCTTTGCTTCAGCTGCAGTGTGTTTGGTGCCGTTGCCTTCGTAATTCACTCCGTTTCCCCACGTATATGTCCGCCATGTGGTGCTGTGGCACAAGGGCATTGTGATGGTGCAGCCCCCAAGCACATTCAGTATTGCAGGAGGGCAAGATGGCAGGTTCAGGCTCTGGGACACCAGGGCTCATTCTAATCCAGGCAAGGTGCAGTTGCATGCTGGCGCAAAGGGGGCCGGAGCAGTGTCAGGGATCATCATGGGTGAGATGCTCGATCTTCATTCCTCGGCATGTGTTTGCACTGCAGTGAACTACAACAGGCAACACTGGCATGTGGTATGCAGGGGGAGCAGCAGCAGCATATGTGACCGCCACATGTGGAGCAGACAAGACTGTCAGGATTCTGGATGCCAGGAGTGACATTGGCGAGCTCGCATGTATCACACTACTCGACTTCCCGTACAGCTTTGCTGCTGCTGGTGGCCTCCTCTTGGCTGGTTGTGGAGATGGCTCAGTGGTGGTCATAGACATACCAACACTGCAAGTGCAGTACTCCTTGCGGGCCTGTGATAACGCAGTCAGAACCATGCAGGTTGGCAATAAACGTACTGGTGCAGCTGATCAGCTAGTCATTGCTGGTGATGATGGCCAGGCTATTTCATACAGCTATGAATGACAACAGATACATGTAGCAAGTTCGGTCTGTAACAATCCACCGTGCAAAGAAGCAGTGACGTGCTCACCGGATCTTCTCACAGAAAGGTCCCTTCCATATACAATAGGCTAGGATTCCCTGAATGTGTCGACACCAAACCAGAGGCGTTTCAAACATGTGCAAGACGATAGTTACCTGACCCCTCGAGATCTGGCACAATACCCACGCATGTCAGGTTTCGCCCATCTCATACTCAAGTTCCATGACCCCGCGTTTTGCAACCTATACAGAGCTATGAGTGTCTACGTACAAGGTTTATTCAGCCAAGGGCATCAGGGTAATGTTCAACAGGCAGTCATCATGCAGGTATACCTCTCAAATTTCAGAGATTTCATCTGCAACTTGAGCAGTTGCTAGTTCCAAGGAAGAATTTTCAGCGGAAGAATCTTTGTTATGACACTACGGAGTAATACAGGCACAAAATAGGAAATATTCTCAGCCCACTTCACGTTCTATTCCAGCCTAGCCCTCTTGCTCGGCCCTGCCTCATTCCTTACGTCTTGCACTCGACAAATATCAGCTCTGTGTGCAGTCAAGCATTGATCAGGGCGCACTGCCCTTCTCATCTTCTGCCACACCACATTGTTCAAATTCAGCACCATCTGGGACTGCTCTGGTTTGACAGACCGTTGCCCACACGACCTTTCTGGCAGCTGGACACACATGCCCCATTCATCATCTGGCACCAATGCTACCTTTGCATTGCCCAGCAACATTGAAACTGAGAACATGTTCTCAACGGTTTGGGCAAAACTTTGATGGTTCAGGACATAAAACACCCATGGCTGCCTGCCTGTTTGCCCAATCACACTGTACATGGCCTCCGTGAGTTTAGAAGTTTCATTGCTGTCATCCTGCTTCTCTGTGTCCATGACTTCTGGCCGCAACTCGGGGCCTTTCGGACCCCGCGACACTCTCTTCTTCTCTCTGGGCTTCTTGAGCTCCACTGATGGGGGCTCAATCGCACCCATCATGAAGTCAACCCTTGCAGCAGTGTTATCTGAGTACACCTCGGCCCCAAAGGCTCCGAAACCCTCCCAGTCGAAACCCCCATCTGCCTTGCTGAACTTCAGCGTCAGTTTGCGCGCTAGGTCTGTAGACGAGCAAGCCTACATAGCTGTGCAGGCATCTTAGTATTCTATTCAACACAAAAATACTTACAGAAGGGCGAAAATGGTCACACACTTTTGTTCTCACTCGCATATCTGAGATATGTGATGGGCAGTTCGTACAGACAGAGTGAAGCTGCACTCAAGTTCACAAACCGCCTGTGCAAATATAAATGCGAATAGATGTACCAGCGTCTGGGAAAACTCTGCCATGCAAGGGAGCTGGACTGCAGTCGCAGGCACACATTGGGGGAGAGTGGGGCTGAAAAGAGGGCCAATTGCATCTTTCCAGGTCCCCTTGAGTCTGTATCATTGCATCCAACAAACGTGTGTCACCAAGTTCTACAAAAAAAATGTCCATCCTGTACGACCATGCTACCATAAACTATACTGCTCCAATAATATCGTCTCGAAGAGTGCAGAGCACGAAAATCGGGAATTCGATGGAGCGTGAAGAGGTGTGTGCGCACCGTTGTCTTTCGACAGAACTTAACAACCTTGCTGTTCGATGCTGCTGTTAGCTTCTTGAACATTGCGCAGGAATTGGCCTGGTCTGATGGTCTAGCCACTGCACGAAAACCAATTTCTGAGATAGATTCAGCGCTGAAACAGACAGAAGGGGTTCTTGCTCCTAGCAGTGTCTACTACGGCGCGTTACATGTGCAACCTATCTGTAGTGAAGACGATTCGCTGACGCCAAGAAGCATGGACAGCAAGTGCCAACATGGAGACGGCGTACCGTGCTGGGTGATTAACGTGGACTTGTCTATCAGCTCCTTCAGAGTTGTTGCATCCTGGTCATCTGCATTCCTTTCTGCAAACTGGCCTCCATGAGTACAAATGACAAGGTATCTGCTGCAAGGCTGTACTACACGACCGCCGCACCTGACAGCTCCTTCTCCAGAGCCCAAATTTCTCTTCTTGTCGCGTTGCTGTCGTTGTGAGAGCGGTCAGCCAACGATACACTTTGTCTCTGCATTGCGAGAATGAGCGGACCAGGCGCACACGAACTGGTCACGCTGAAACAAATACCAGAATTATTGAACAAGCGCAAACAAGTAGTCGCCGCGAGTGCGTATTCAATCAAGTGTTGTAGTGTTAACTGGTCACCTTGTCCTCCAAGAGTTGGAAGATGCACGCCCTCCTTCACACCTACCGCACTGCTACGCAGTCGTGAGTGTGCGAAACCTCTATTTCGAGATAGCCATCATGATGCATCACCTATCGAAGATATTCATCAAATGTTAGTAATCTGTGGCCGAATGTTCAAATTAAACGAGGTTTGGAGCTGGCGCATGCATCAGTGAAATCTACAGATCTGCCGAACAATAGATAGCACCATATACCGAACAACGCAGTCTCCAGAGTCTGCCAGAACAGTGTCGTGTCTTGTGCAAACGGTTGGTTGGAGCTGCACATCTTGTCAATGGAAGAGCTGCAACATGATTTGAAGTATGGGTGACAGCACGCAAGCCTTCACGAGCATCCCAGACGAGGTCGATTTGTCGTGGGCTGAAAGCTTTCACAATTCTCTCAAATCTGCTGTAGAGGGGCAGCGGCCCTTGGAGGTGTGTGGTCCAGTGACACAGAGACAACTGTTCAGTCCAGCGTCCTAGAGCGGCGGTAGGAAAGGGGACAATTCAACTCGCACTGTTTCTTCTTGCAGGACATACTTTCAGAGGACGCAGCGGCTTGCATTCTGGCGCGAACAGCATGTTTACTGGACAAGGAACCTACAGTAGTAGATGTGCGCCATCCATCTGATCTTAGTATCGGCATGACTATTTGCCTGCGTTGGCTTCCTGCTTTTCTCGTGGTTTCTTAGTGTAGGTTCAGACCACCAAGCCTCACACCGAGACGAATGGAGTGATATGGGTTAACGTTTTGCGCCGCTGCGTTTCAACAGCCAGAGACGTGTGTCAACGTCCAACACCCACAAGATAATGCTCTAAATGCACAACAATGTAGTAAACGACCTCCTCTGCTGATTTCTACTCGGCTGTGCACCCTGTTCCTTTGACTTGATGCTCACCAGATGTCCACTTTGCAGGTTGTACCCAGCGAGGACCTTCCCGTGATCATTGTAGGGGACACACATGGCCAGTTTCTGGATGTGTTATTCATGCTGAATTACACACAAGCTTATCAAGGCGGGAAAATATACATCTTCAATGGTGTGAGTCAACTCTGAGCATGTGGAAAATGCTATCATGCACAATATTGCAACGCGTGATTGCTGTACCTCAGTAACAAACCAGGATGTAGCATGTCTGGGAGCAGTCTCCCCAGACACGACATTGCCACGCTCTGTGTGAAAACGGTGTAGCGCTCAGTAGTCAATAATGTATGATGCATGAATAGAACATGTGATTCCCATCGCTGTAGGTGACTTGGTAGACCGTGGATCATGGGGAGTGGAATTGTTCCTGTCAGTGGCAGTGCTGAAGCTTGCCGACCCCTCCCGCTGTATCATGCTTCGTGGCAACCACGAGAGCCACTGGTGCACTAAGCTTTATGGCTTTAAGAAGGAGCTGGAAAGCAAGTACCCGCCCAGGCGCCGGCCACAATCCAGCATTCGTAAACTCAACATTGGCTCCTTTGTCAGTACGTGCAGCCGGCAGCCTGTGCTAGTGTGGGCTGACATGTGATGCAGCAGCAGCGGTTTGAGACTGCATGGACCTGTATATATCTCAGCTGGTTCCTTCCGAGACTTCTGTGTGTTCACTCTGTTAGATAAGCGGAGTGCCGTCATTAGCAGTTTTGAATGTGATACGATTTCTTTATCTTCCAGCTTCAGGCGTGCCTGCAGAGGTATTCAAGCTCATGCCACTTGCGGCAGTAGTTGCACAGACCACGTTGGTGCTACATGGTGGCCTCTGGAGAAGGCCTCCAGCAAAGAAGCGCAAGGCAGGGGCATCAGGGCGGCGGGCGGGGGCTAAATCTGCCAAGCGCGTCAAAACGGATGCACCAAGCGTGAGCGTTTCCGAAGATGCAGAATGGATGCCGAGCTCAGGGAACGGGGCAGACAAAATTATTCTGGGGTCCCTCAAGTATGAATCTCTGCGCTGCTATACTGTGGTGCCCCTGCGCTGTTTCTTGCATGGCGATCGGTCATACTGGAGCTGGCACTGTGCTTGGTTGCCTGCCATGTGTTGTTGATTGACGAGTCATATGTTCTCAATCTCATGCAGGGATTTGAGAAACAGTGGGAAAGGTGGGGCAGACCCCCTAGGGCAATTTAACACGAACGCGATTGCCACAGACGTCCTGTGGAGTGATCCAGTGCAGGAACCTGGGCTTGCATGGAATGATTCTCGAGGTGTTGGGCTGCTGTTTGGCCCGGACGTCACCAAGCAGTTTCTGGAGTCGCACAAACTGAGAATGATTGTTCGGTCGCATGAGGGGCCAGACGCCCGCACCGGGAGAGACGACATGCAAGGGATGGACACTGGGCTCACGGTTGATCACAAATCAGAAGCAGGTGTGGCCTCCATTCCACAGTGATGATCATGTCAAGCACCTGCGGAACCCATCCTGTGGGCAGGCGTGGTTGGTTTCCTCAATGAAATGCACAGCAGGTCGTTATCCCTTCCCAAGACTACGTGGAAGGCGTCTGCCTGTTATGTCTCTAGGTTGTATGGCCTGCCACTGTGTGTTGCACGTTGCTGTGTGTACTGTTCTGTGTCTGCAGGTGTACTGGTAACAGTATTCTCTGCACCTGACTATCCACAACACCAGGTTGGAGATAAGCGTTATCAGAATGAGGCCTCCGTGCTAGAGCTCAAGCACCCATCGTACTCTGAGTACAAGCAGATCAAATATTCGGCAGTGCCCCGGCCACCCGCCCCCTGCTTTTATGATCTAGATGTGCCGGGCAGCGATGATGAGCTGAACATAGGGGCAGATGATGTTGCCAGCGATATCTCGGATGCTGCAGCAAGCAGAGAGACGTCAGCAAATGGCAGCGAAGTTGATGATGAGAAGGAGGGCCTGGATGCAGAAGATGAGGTCACTGAGTCGTTCCTGAATGTGACAGTGCAGGACACTAACAAAGAGTGTTGCATGAAACAAGAAGAATGTGCAGTATTAGGGAGTCGCTGCATGGCAGCTGTACCTGTTAGCATGGCTGACGCAACGAATGCGGCAGCCTGCTCAGAAGCACTTCCGCGCGAATGTACAGCTGTGGAAACTGAACCATGTGATGCTGTTGAACATAGCGTTGTTCGGGAGGATGCGTCCATGGATCTGGATGGGAAAACTGTGGGATGCAAAGCAAAAATGTCTGCTGCTGCGATAGCATGTGCTGTGCCATAATCTGTGCATACTGGTGTGCGTGTTTTTTGGTGCATCTATGCGCACAAGAGCTGATGCTTGTAAGAGTTCGTTTCCAGGGCCCTGTGAAGTCTGATTCGTGAACCGAAGAGTAACAAAGCTATGTCTACACTGGACCAAGCTTTGCAGCGAACAAATTCGAAAGGGCTACCTGCATCTCTACTGTTGCTGCTCGACATCTGATTAATCTAGTCATCAAAGGGAATATGTCCTTCATATGTGTCTTGAAAACCGCATCTGGGAACTCTCCAAGTGTTCCCAGTGCATTGATCACAACACTGACCATCGCTTCCTGCTCTACTGTCCCTATGTCGTCGACATCCTGTGCCATTGGCGACGACTCCCGCGACATCTTCTGCGCCTCCTGCACACAATACCTCACAGTTTCGACCTTGAACGAAAGCAATGCGTGCACTCCACGTTTGGCATCATGTGCCCATGAAATCAAGGTGTGCATCTGAAGGGTATGAAATGGTGACCGAGCTACGGCAGGAGACCTACCATATGCCCAGATCCGACCAGACCACTGTGTGGCGACTCAAACCGAGCTAGAGTCTGCACACAGGCCTTGAGCAACGCGCTGGCTTCCTGTTCTGCCAGTGAATCTGATGATTTGCCATCCTCGAACATTTGCTTCAAGATCGCCAGCTCTGCCTCTGCAGCCTCAACTTCTAAAGCCAGCAATGGAGGATCCTGCAGCCCTGTCTTTTGCACATCCACTCCATCCTCTACTTGCCATTCCATCAGTAGCTGCCTTGTCTCGTGCTCAACATTTACCTACGCAATGCCTTGAAAATTCTGCTGTTGGGGATTGTACATCAAATGTTCAAGCTGAAAGCAAACTTATCGTAAGTACAGCCTTGCAGGAATATGAAGCGTCACAAAGTAAACCCAATGCAGTATGAAACCACCAGCAGCGCTTGCAACTCACCTGCCGAGCGTTGGAACATATCTCAGAAACAGCTTGCGTCAGGAACTGCACAGCTGCAGGGGGCATGATAGACCTCTGCTGCTGGAAGACAGACAGGCAAGACTGCACAAGCAGAGACTGCACATGCGCCCGCACTGTGGCCTGCTTCAGCCTCCTTGAGCCCAGCCCCTCCATGAGAGAGTACGGCACCCTGCTCTTCCCTTCTGCATTCGCACATCATGAGCATGCATAAAGAAAACACAGCACATGGAATCAATCATGCACATAACCACAATTTCTGCTCCTGTCAATAAACTAGGGCACAATGCGGCGTCCAAGTCGTACTGAACCCCAACCTCTAGGAATGCTTAACCTGCCATGCAACCGGAAAAAGATGCCGCAGCCGGTAAGGACGACATACCTTCATCTGCAGGCGGCGCTGCTCCACGAAAGTACCTAGCCTGCGAGTATGTCACCACTTTCCGCAAGTCGGGGGTGGTTTCTCGAGCCACATCCAGGATGCCTTGCATAGCAGCGTGCCACATTTCTGCATCCATCTTTGGTCCGGACTTCGTGATGACCTTCTCCATGGCTGTCACCCCCACACAAGCTAGTCTGTGGTGTGTGCGCAGCATGAATGACTTGATCTTCAGCAACACGTTGGGCAGTTGCTTGTGTACAAGGGGGTAGAACTTCACGACGAGGTCGATCAGATGGTCCAGACATACTGAGCACGTCTCATAGAGCCAGCGGTCGTTTTGCTCCTCTTCATGAGTGGCTTCTTTGCCTGTGAAGGTGGCAAAGTCTACATCATCCATCTGTACACTGTCAAAGATCGGCAGCAGCATCCGCTCGAACACTTTCTCCCAGAAGCCCTCCGAATAGCAGGCTCCGTGCTCTGTTAGAATGTCGAACAGCACATCCAGCGCTGACCGCCTCACAGCAGATCGAGGGTCGAAGGTTAGCTCTGTGAGGCCGATGAGCAGAGGCATCCAGAAGTATAGGTGCTCCTCGTCATCCGCAACCTTCCTTGCAGCCCCTGCTGATGGTCGTCGGCCATGGTGGGGGGACACAGACGGTGACAAGCTATGTGTTCCGTTCATGTCGCTCTCAGCTCCTCCAATGTTCTTGAAGCGAGTCACTTCACTCCTTGTGGTTGTCATGTCGACCTGCATTGAGCACAGCATCTCTCCCTTTTCGCTCGCAGCCCGGAGGCACATGAACAGAAGGCGCAGGCATGCATACATGCTCCACAAATAATCCAATTGTGCTGCTATGCCAACACCAAGCGGGGCATTGCACAGGGCAACAGAGGTCTCACCTCTTCAGGCAAGTTGTCAACGTCACCGATGCTGCCCTCTGCTAACCGGATCGCACAGAAGCGAAGGAAAGCTATTGCATTCAGGGCGACGTTGTCATCGTGGCTCTGATTTGTGAAACAAGTGAGGCAGTTCACACAGTCTGCAAACACGCCTACGTCTGTTTCCGTGATGACTGTGAAGTGCTCCCGCACAATCTTCTCCATGGTGTCGAATGCCAATCGCACGATTGTGGGCTCTGGATCCTTAGCTGCTTGCGAGAACACCTGCAAACACAATGATGATGATGATGACTGCTGCCCTTCACAGATGTGCACGAGGTCTGGTGATGGGGGGATGTGGATGGCCAGAAAGCATCGGTAGCTTCGATTCACACATCGGATTCATGAAGTGCACTCCCCTCCGGCTGCTGCATCCAGCTGCGGGACCAGCAATAATGAATCAATAACATGGCAGAAACTCCAGAGAACAAAGAATCTCTTCCAGGGGCTGTACCATGAACATGCTCTTCCACCCAGACTTGATGTTCGTGACACGAGACAGAACCATGCGGGAAGCCTGCCGGATGATCAGCTCTCTGATCTCCTTCGCCCCACTCTGTCTCATCACCACCACGAACGGCGTCAAGAAGTCGTTCTGGAATGACATGCTTGCGAGTTCATCTCGCTCCAGGAACTTCTCTGCCACCTGCAGCTTCTCAACATCACAGCATGATGCCAAGAGTAGCAAGCATTTATTCTTAAACCATCAGGATCAACAGTCTTGCTAAAGCCGCTGCTGATGCAGGACAAACCAGATTCCTTTCTGTACTTGTCGACATATGTGTGACAGAGTGCACAGCCGGAAAACTTCGCACGCTGAAAGTCTAGTTTCAGCTAACAAGTGGTAAAGCACTGAGGGAAGCACCTGGCGGAGGGCATCCATAGAGTACATTGCAACCTGCAGGTTCCCATGGCACCCGATGTCTACAAAGTATGCACTCAACCCTTGCCAAACACCAGTCTGGGGTGATGGATCAGCTGCATCCTGACTGCCTTTCCACAGCGTGGTCCACACAATGCGAGGCCGCATCATGTTGTGGTGGCATGCCTCGACAATCTTGGACAACAGGAACACACGCGGGTTGGGCTTGCCAGCCAGCTCTTCAAGCGACACTGTAGTCAGAGCATGGAAGAACTCTATGATGGCCTCAGAGTCCAGACTATCTGATACCTCAAACACTCGACTCAGCAGATCCTCCTCCACTGCATCCATCACTCCTACATGCCACCGATGCATTGTCCCACATTCGACGTAAGCACATGTAAACGTCTTCACAGCACACTTTGACATCGAGGTCTGTATGTTGCAGAGCTCTACCATGCATGTATGTACCGCCCCAAGAGATGCAATGTCTGCAACTGCAACTGGCTCGGCCAGAAACTTCGACAGATTAGTACGAGTGTGTGTGGAGTCGCACCTGGACTGGGAGCCTTGTCCATGAAGTCGTCTCCAAGTGACAGGCCAGCATCGATGAGGGTGCCTGGCTGCATTGGAGGTTTGGGGCATCCGTCAGAGGACTGCTTTGCGCGCACACCTTGCCACCAGGACTTCTTCAGGTCATGCTTCTGCTGTGGGTCCACTGACGAGAACAAGGACAGGTCTGTCGGTGCTCCAGACGTCAGCTGTGTCACAAGCGCCCACCGTGACAGGCATCTAAGGATTACGATCCAGTTCTCATGCAGATGAGAGCCTGCAAATGCCTTCTTTTCTTCCAATATCTTCTTTCTGTTGTCACCACTTTGGCACATCACAAGTACAAGTGCTGCTTCTATGCGCCAAGCCAACCTGTTTGTCAACAAAACGGTATGACCTTCATACTATGAAACTGTGTTGTGGTGCGCCAGCGGCAGACGTGCGAATGCAGTGGGGCAGCGGGGAGCGCACCAATCCGCTGTGGCACCTGCAGAAGCTGCCTCAATGCATGCGCATTCTGCATACTCATGAGCTGGGGCTCATGGAGGCAAGTGAAGTTGGCTACAGCTCTGATAAAGGCGGACGAAATGAAGCGGAAGCCCAGGACCGCAGTGACACATCCTGCTTCTGCCAGGCCCTGGATGCACTCGGACCACACTGTCGCGTCCACCCCAGCTGAGCTAAATGCTTGTGACAGTGTTGGGAGCACGTACTCCCAAACGGATTGCATCAGGGGCCTCAGCTCGTCTGGATGGCTGGCAGAGTAGAAGTTGAGCCCCTGTGTTTTTTCCTGCAACCCAGTGCGGCGATATGTGCACCGAGGCATGTTCCTAATGTGCATGGCTGCCTTACATGCTATGCTTACTGTACCTCATTGCAAAATCCACCTCATTTCAACTAATGCAACGAAGTGTCATGCAACTCACTTGTGTTCTACGAGCGATCTGCATGGAAAGTGTGAGGTGGCGTCTGCGGGTCACTTGAACAGTGCCCAGGCGGGAGAACATGTGCAGAGGACCGCACCTTCAAGAAGTTGGAGAGCTGGGCAATCTGATCTTCGCTTGGCTCTACCTTCAAGGCTTTGGTGCGTCCAAACAGAGCAAAGACGTTTTGAATGACGGCATCTGCATCAAATGGATTGTCGGATGCGCTAGCCTGCTCCCCCTCCTCCTGGCTGTTCTCCATCATTGTGTGGCGCATCATGATCTGGTTTGCTTTAATCCTGTTGAACAGGTCTTCCAGGAAGTCGCGGTCGATGTCGCGCCCATCATCAATGCCTCGGTTGTTGCGGATGAAGTCATCCAATGTCATCCGCTTCTTGATGGTGGGATTGTGCTGATCTGTGTTCAGCATGATCACAGAGTAGCTCAGCACGTAAGCCGTCTGCACGCAAAGTTGCTGCTCAGGCAACATTGGCAGCTGCAACCAGGAAAATACACTCTTGGATGTGTCCATGGCAGGATCACTCACATGCAGCACATCCACGACAGATGAGCAGTTGTGGAGTTGGAGGCATACAGCTGCATTTGCGAAGGGGTACTTCTCAGCTTGTGAGTTGCAGACATGGTATCGCTCCGCAAACTTTTCCATCAGCCGATCAATCTTCTGAGCTTCACCAGGAAGCCGGAAGTCAAGTAGGAACATGCGGATTGCATCATCAAACTTGAGACCCGAAAAGTCCATAGCATCAATGTAAGCATGCATGACCTGCAATGCGGTATACTCTGCAATGTTCCCAGCAGGGGCTCGTCCATGATGACATGGTGAATGTATGGCGAACACGCACCTACAACAGTGTGTATGCGTGCAATACTAACTGTTCCTTTAGTTCAAAGAGGGCTGCATAACGTGGGCAAGACAGGGGACTCTGTGACAGTCTGTGAACTGTATTGCTTCTTCAGACAACACAAGGGCACGTGAATCCACTGCTGTCGCCACCACCGCACATGCGGGTGCTATCACGCCTGCAGGAGAGTCTGATGTGTTGAAATGTGGCGGGGATATCTCACCTGCTTGCAGCTGTCAGAAGGGTCACTCAGGTAGTCCCCCATCGTTGCATAGTCGAGGCCCGCAGTCTGCTTCAGAAAGGTCGCAACCTGTACAGGGTCATGCGACACCAAACCGTGGCTCTGCAGCAGGGCGATGCCTTTCTTTGGCTTCTGATTGAACAGCTCTATCCCCTCTGCTTTCAGCCGCTGCCGCTGCTTCTTGTCCAGCAGGCTTGCTGCTGCAGTGCTGGAAACCAGTGCATCCTGCATGTCTAATGGCTCCCCCGGCTCTGTGGCATGTGCTGTGTCCCTCATATCCTTGATTCCTGGATCTTGAAGCCCTGCAACAGCGACTGCAGTTTGTTGCGTTCCTGGAGCAATCTTGGACCAGCTGTGCTGTTGCGGATAACATCCAGATCCGGCCCTGGTTACAGATCTGATGCACGCGGATGTACACCCAGATCCAGGGCTACAATCTGATGCTGCAGGACGAACACATTAATCTTCTTGCGATGCAGCACAAAACCTGGGTTTTGGGCGGGACATAGCTAGCCTTTCAGGTGCGCATAGAGTTTCTCAGCAGGCTTGCTGCCGATGGGTGATGAACTCACAGGGATGCACTTGGATATGAGCACATACGACTGGAGCCAGTGACGGTGCACACAACAGTCTGGTGGAAGCACACCACTCACAGTGCTGTGCCACTGGAAGAATGCGCGCAACATGCCAGTGACACAGCCCAGAGCTCGGTACCTGAGCTCATTCCGCTGCTGCGTTGTCATTGGAGTGGGTGCACTGGCATCCTGAAGAGACTCTGGGTTATTGATTGTGTTGATGAGTCCCTTGAACATGCGTTCCAGCAGCACTGTGTCACTGCGGTCGGGATCACAGTCATAGTTCACGTAGAGGTCCATGAGGAGTTGCCCGTCGGCGCACACAGGGTCCAGACATGCGAAAGCCACGAATCTGTACTCGATAGGCACATTCTTGAATTCCCCAGGTGGATCCAAGCCTTTCAGAATGGTGTGGCGGAACAAGTACGCAACCTGCACACCCGGCATCCCGTGGAGAACATGGACCACATGAACAGTGAATTTGACAGCAGGTACCCCTCCCTGATACAACACAAAGGACTCATACAACACAAAGGAGGATAGCACCACAGCTTGCAGCCGAAAGCCTCACCTTAGCCTTGATTTCTTCGCGAAAGGCCAGCAGAACCACGACAAACACTTCACAGGTCAGCCGCTGCAACATTGATGACGAGCTCTTGCAATTTGCCAGCAGGCAGTTGCCAAGATCACCCTTCACAACCTGCATGAGCTGTGGGTATTCCCTGAACTGCTGCTGGTGGTTGATCAGCACTATCGCCAGCAGCTCCATGGCCAGCACCCTTCCACGAGTCACTGAAGCGTCCCCGGGAGTGTTGGACGTTCTCATCGACAGCTTGCACAGCGCCCGCATGACTTTCACTGCACCCTGCAGTAGCCTTGTCTTAGCCTTTGTTGACATGGACATGGATGGGGCAGAGGGTATAGCAGCTGCAGCTACCCCCAGGAGGCTGTTGGCGGAGCCATTCTTGGAAGGTGGGGCGGTGCCATTAGCAGAGGGAGCTGCTGAAGGCACGCAATCTGCACTCATTTCTGCCAGGTCCACAGCTGCGGCCTGAAGAGCTAACGGTGCAGGAGAGACTGCAGCAGATGCTTCTGACCTGCAGCACACCATGTTGTGGCGTGTCATTCACATATGCAACACAGCCATAGTTGCCCTAAGACTGAATGATCTGATACAACTGAAGGTGTGTGTTATAGTGCACTGCAGCTGAAAGCAACCGCGTGTGGGGCGGGCAGGCATACACGCTGGATGTGATGGCAGCCAATTGAGCAAGGGTGGGAGGCACCTGGAGTCACTGTCTGGCACTGTGTACTCCTCCTCTGGGAAAGCAGGCCTTGCCGCCCCATCTGATGGCATCACCGATTCCCAGACAGAGGCTACAATCTGCTGTGCCATTGAGGTATCCTTGCGGGGGTCTCGCATGTTGCTGATTGACACTAGATCAGGAGGGGTTATGGGCCTGATGGGACCCGAGTCACCAACAGTGAGGCGCTGGAAGACGATGTGGATGATCTGTGTCAGACACCCCTTGGCTGCCTGCTGGTTTGCATCACTCCTTGACATGATGAAGATGTTGTAGCAACCACGAATGATCAGCAGCAGCACCATACCATGCACTGCGATGGCCACTGATGTCACAATCGTCAGCATGGTGCGCAGCACTGCCAGCTGCAAGCACAGCCCCGCACTCAGACACAGAGAGATAGAAGTGATAAACTGTGGCCTTGTGAGAAGTGGGAACGGGTGAAACGTTTTTTTCCAACAAAGTCGTTGCAACTCTGGCCATAGGTGTCAATCACATGCACTTCTTGGACTGCCAAGAACTATTCATCTGTATTCGTTGTGTAAATTGTTCGTACCAAACCTTCGGCATCGTAACGTAACAGAGCGCCTTCAATTACCAAACGGCAACATCACGCTGAACTCCTCACTACTGAGCAAGGCAAACAAAAAACAAATGGCTGTCATACCAGCAATCTCTGTGAAGTGGCCCCTCTTGGCCTGATTATCTGCTTATCTGGTTACGGAATGACAACTTCGCGATACGAACAAGCACGCTGTTTCATGGATCTATCACATGCTTCCAACCTTTGGATACACTCTGAATGCCGAAAGAAGGTTTCACAAATCGAACCCGTTGCTATCCATAAAAGAAAACTAAAAAGTAAGGTGACGCAACCCCAGATCCCTAAGGCTGAGATATATACTACAGCATTAGGACTCTTACAAACCGGAAATGTAGTTAATAGGCATAAACCCAAATAGGCAAAGCAACAAAAGAACCTCCACTTCATTCGAATGGCACAACAGCACCATCGTGAAAGTCTTTCCCAATATACTACAGTACTAAATATTGTAACATGTACTCATCAAACATTCATCAGACTCAGGCCAGATGTGCTGTCATCTGGGAGAGGGCCAGCACCAGACTGTACCATGTTTCTGGTCCTCTTGACATCCCCCCTCTTTATGCACACTTTGATAGCTGAATGAGGAACGAGGAGAACTGATCAGAGGACCACTTCTGATGTCAAAACGTCGAAAGGCGATGCCCGCTTGCATTGACGCACAGCTACAAGCATAGGCAGGATAGCACAGGAGCACACCTCTATCTCATCATCATTACAGTACTCCTCGCATGTGCACACGAGATGCAACACCTGAGCTGCAACTGCAAGGTTCTCAGGGTTCTTGCTCATTCCCCTAGCTGCTACCCCACCCTCGTTTCCGCTGAACATCTCCCCCTCCAGCACAAGAGAGTTGGCCTCTCCTTGAATGTACCCTGCGGCTACCATCTGCTGCACCGTGGACAACGCAACAATGATGAAAGGAGCTTTCTCAGTCGCTACAGCTAACCTCAGCACATGCAGCAGAGCTTGCGATGCACGGTCTGGAATTGGGTCTGGCAGGTGTGGGATGGGTGTCTTCACATAGTTCTCAAGTACCACCTCCTCAACTGTGGCTGAACGTTCTGCTTCTGCATCAGCCGCATACAGAACGCCCTTCTCCGGAGCTGCTTCTTCCTGAAGGGCAATCAGCATGGATTTCTGTCCTACTCTCTGTTGAAATTTAATACTTAACCAGTGTGCCACACTTCTCAGACACTTTGCCCGTTCGGGCGCGGTGGAGCACTGACTTCCAATACCCTCTATGCTGTCATACTCGTGATACCCACAATGATGACACTGATTTTGAGGAGCACAGCCATATACTCGCAGTTTGGGGTTCCATACCTGTATATAGTCGTCAACAACACTGTTGTTCAAGTCGGCTTTGCCCTCAACAGGTGTGCTGATGTCCATATCATGAGTGTACGAAGTGGCAACATCTCCCTCCGCTACAGGACCAGGTGTATTACTCTCAGATGTCACCGGAGCAGCACTTTCTTGCTCAGGTTCTTCGTGAGAGGCTGTCGGTTCAGACAGGTCCAAAGGAGTTTCGGCCTGCTCACCACCACCCTCAGCGCTTTGCACCACCGGGGCAGTCGTAAGTACAGCTGATTTAGGTACATCTGAGTCATCGCTTGGCGCCTTTTGACTGAGCTGAGCTTTGGGGTCTACATCTTGCAAGAGGTCATGGATTTGGTCATGAAGCTCCTGCACTCAAAGCACGTATGTACCGAACAGAGTCCTTTGGGTGCTTTGATAAATGAATTGCATATGCATTACTCTTCTTGAAGCCGATCGTGGAGAGTGGATTGGTGTTCTGGTGCTAACGCGTCAACAGCCAGTGCGAGCTCGACCAGGCAGAACATGAGAGCTGAATGTCGCATAGAAACCAGACAGGAGCATTTAACGTCTCAGTTATCTCGATGGAAGTACCTGTGCAGCGTCTCGGCATTCCTTGAACTGCCTGCGAGGTCCAGCGCGGTTGATGAGGAGAGCGCAAGCGCCTTTGATAATATCGGCCGGTGTTGCCTGTGGCATGCTTCCTCCGAGTATTATGATCGTGAGCCTATCCGGCAGTCAAGATACGTGAGAATACCATGTTGTATCAACTTCACAAAAAAAGAGCAGGTGTAAAGTTCTGCACGACTCCTGAAAGTGTTCAAGTACACAACTTGGTCTAATTACATGCAAGACGTGAAAAACGTCATGAAGAGAACTCCGAATCGCTGCAGAAGTCAGCGCAAGCGTGTCCCGAGACAAGACGCTTGAGGAGTTGGCACTGTGAACGGTACTAGCGATGTCTCTTGTACAGGACCTAACTGTGCAACAACCTGTGCGCACCAGGTGTACTTACTCAGAAGTAGGAAGCGCGACCCCGCCAGGAAATCACTGACACTGATATGGCATGGCCTGCAGGCTACCTCATGCATGGTCAGCCGCTGCTGCACGATTCCTATCTCCCACTCTGCCCTGAACTGCACTGACGTTTATGCGATGCTCCAGCTTTCCCCCATTGTCCTTATAGTGTGCACGCAAGAGCAGCAAGCAAGTGCATCAGCACCCATCCACACATATGTGCAAGGTCACACCAAGCAGATATCTCTATATAGATGCAACTGATGCGTGATCAACAAAATTCTCCACTCGCTGACTTTCGAACTGTTCGTCTCGATGCATGTGGATTCGAGGCGAGATTCACATCTTCATACAACTGATACTGTGATCTCGCAATGAAGCTGATGTATTTTTGCAGTTGACAAAAGTGCTTACTATCACTGCATTGCCTACAACAGAATCAATGCTGACATACTGCGTACCAAGACGTTTTCGGGGGACGTGCACTTAAAAAAAGGCAAATCGGGAACCACCATATCTCTTACCCAAGAAGGGCCTCGGCCTCAGCACCCCCAAAGGGATGGGAAACAGACACAATCCCCGGGCCATTCAGGACAAGGGAGGCAAAGACAGAGGCTGCAGAGAACGCCGCACAATGTTACAAGCAAACACAGGGGCACCAATAGGGACTGCATCGTCAGCGACAAGGAGGATAGACAACAGCAACCAGGAGGATATACTCAGCAATCGCGGACCACACCGCAACACAGACACCAGCCTCACACTCCCGCAGGGGAAAAGATAGATCAAGAACCCAAGGGACGCAATATTTACCCACAGGTGCAGGGTCAAAATAATTCACATCATGCGCCAGGATAGCACACTAGTACTGCGCATGCCCACCTTCGCGAAGCTTCATTAACCCGCCGGAGCAAGACATCCCAGAGATCGTTCAGGTCCGGGCAGCCCGCCGGAGAAGATTTACAACTAAACAGAAAGTGCTGCACACAGCGCCAGTGCAGAGTAAACCCCACATCACTAAAGCAGCTGTCACATTCCACACCATGCGTGTCAGGTGAATCCTCTGAAAACACATCACAGTAGGGACAAAGCTACATTGGATCATCTGCTGCACCCCTGGCACTCTTTGCTACTGTGCTTGCTCCAGCACAGTACCTCTTGCAGGAACAACAACGCCTGCGAAGCTCCGTCAGTTTGCTGAGTTATCCGATGATCGTGCATTTAGTAGATGTCTACACTAGTCTTAAGCGAACTGGGCCTTTGGCACGTGACGGATCCACTGGTCTTCCTTTCTGTGTCATTTCTATTTGATCGCTGGCAACCAGCCGGCGCGCCGCCTGCCGCACAGTTTCCATCTTGTCCCTCCAGCTATCCTCACTATAATACTTTCTTGCTACTTCACTGGGGCCTGCAGGGCATTTGTGTACGTTGTGTTTGACAGCGTTCAAGCTGACGCTACACAAGCACTTGGGTCAAACGTCTTACATATGGTCGCACCAGATTTCCGCTGGCTGAGCATCTCAAGAATCATATTTTCAAGATCCATGCACACCCCCTCAAACAATACACATCTCAGCCTCGCATCCTGAGTCACAGGGGCATCTGGTTTTTGCTTCTACGTGTCACAAAGCCGGATACACAGCATCAATTTTGGTTCACAAAGAGTTGCACAGGTTTTCACTTGCACAGGACCACGATTGTCTCAACTGCATTCGTCACCGGGCTTATTCTTGCGGCAGCTATCAGAGCAGTACTTGATCTCGTCCCAGCACCGTTCCCACTTCTTCCGCCAAGTGATCTCCCTGCCACACGTTTGGCAGGGCTTAGGATTGCGGTCACCAGACATTGAAGGCACGGCAGAACGGTTGTTAGACTCTTTTTTGGAGTATGTGGCAGTGCTGCGATGCCCCACCACCGGTTCAGGGTTCAGCTTTGGGCTGCAAGGCCATGAACTTTCGGAACTTGGACCGCACGTTTGAACATATCGAACATCATGATCTGCACTTGAAGATCCTAGCTGTATTCTACTGGGGAACAGTGTTGCTGACCAACAGCATTGCGGGGACTGTTTGACTCTCACTGCTCTCGTAAGGCACACCATGCGACACAGGGTTAAACACTGTCAGAGAGGCTGTCACACTCTTAGGAGAGTAATTTCGGACTCTAGATGAACAGGAATGCGAACATCCTTCAATCAATCACCGCCATATATGGCAACCAATGCCCCTAAATTGGAGGTTTCGGCGAAATAACACTTAGCATCGCAGTGCACTTTCGTGCAATTTTATTGCGAGATGCAAGAACAAGGAAATGGAATCTGGGCGTTGCTCAATAGATGTGGGCCTGGCCATCTTGCTCGCAAATCTGGCTGCGGAGGAAGCCGCAGGACAATATAAGCACGTCTACAAGCTAACGATGTGAAGGCTCAAGTTTCAGGCGTGTCGATCATTTTCCTGTGCCTTATTCTTGGACGCAAGTGGTTCCGGCTTCGAACGAGTTGAATTTAAAGGCTGGCCCAGCATCTGGAAAACGCATTCATGGGCTGTACTCAGTCATTTCATAATGAACGGTTTCCAGAATGCGCGCAACCTAACTACTGTATTGCTTCGGGGAAGCTCGCATGCAGTGAACTCGGTGAATCGTTGAAGACGTGAAGTCACCGGATCATAATGTGTTGCCGAGTCCTGACACTCGAATTCTTGCGACTTCACGATCGTGTAGGCTGATAAACAGAAGTATGCGCTGCGGCACGAGTGTCGGCGGCACATTAGAGCGTGGTTTCACGACTGGAAGGTGGTGGTACACATGCTGCTGAGCTCCGCCCAATTGCGCCACGTGCAAGAAGAGGCTGGAAATGATGATCCCTATCGTCCTGATTGCTGAAACTCAGGTGGATAGCATTCCCTTCACCATGTCCTGTGGTTCAGGATCTGATTTAGCAACCTCCTGGTCAGTTCCTATGATCAAGTTTCCAGCCAGCTGCCTGCTAGCGTTCTGTCGGCTAGTGGCAAGCATCTCATCTCGCTGTGCCCGAGCCGCTGACTTCTCTTTCGCAGTCACCTCAGATTTATCTCGCTTGTAGAACCTGTATACTTATGCATGTTCCAGTGCTACAGATGTGTACAAGGCTACACAAACCGTAGCATTTAGGCTGAATGAATCGCAGGATACAGTACAAGTGGGGTTAGACAAGAGTATCAGAATTTGCAACATGTTGTGGGTGGGGACAGGAAGGGCGCTTCCACATCCGCATGTGGAAGGCTGTGCAGGTTGGAAACATACTTGATATCATATTCTAGCTGAGCCTGAACCAATTTGGCAGCAAGACGCTCTCTCTCCTTCTTTCCTAGCTCATGCTGCTCGCCTATCAGTAGGCGCATCTGATCCTTCATCACGATTGTTGCCAAGTGTTCCGAGAAATGGATTCCACTTTGCAGCCTTGCTCTGTCAGGCCCAGTCGGCCTGAAACCGCATGTGTTGAACTTCGTCTCAATCTCCATCCACACTTCTCCTTGCTTAAACTTCACATACTTTTCAATTAACGTCAGTGTTGCACGGTCATGAGCACATACACCATCTCCCCAAGAGTCGAACCCAAGGTAGTTCAACACAGCGTACACTTTTCTCATCTTCTGATCTGTGTTGACAGCATTGCAAATGTTTCTGAGCTCTTGCGTACGTTTTTCGGTCAGACAGCCATACACCACCTGCAGCACCATTTGCCTTTAAACATGCAGTCCACCGTACCTGTGGCTGTGCCTGTATGTTAAGTACAGCTGTGAGAATGCAGAACGCCCTGAAGAAAGTTGTGTATTCCGTCTGTATGATGGCTGTCATTCCGTATGCTATTCATCTGTTCGCACGGTGCAAGGCATACACACACCTCATGCTTCGGAATCCACAGGTTTCGTCTTCCTATCCCTGCCAGTGGCTTGCTCACACTATTCAACACACCGTTCGTGCACACTCCCCAGTCAGCTTCTGCATCCCGCCAGATATAGAGCAGTACTTGCAGCGCTGTACGGTCCGTTGTGTGCGACCTCCAGCTGCGAATGTGGACACATGAATGGGGGTTCATCCGAATTGTGTCACTAAGGAGTGACAAAACTTGCGGCTGCACCGATGAGTGTGCGCGTTCCAGGACATTCAGCACCACACTGACACCTGAAAACACTGCCCTTGAGTAGTTATGTGTTGGGCGAGACCGGGTTGGTCACAGATGGCTTGTCAAGGTTCTTCAGCGCAGGGTCCATAAGGTAGGCAGCAGTATATCTGTGCTACACAAGGTGTGCAAGCTCTTGCCTCGAAACAGGGATACGTTCTGATAGTTATCATGAGTGAGAACAGCAGACCTGAATGGGACAGAATTTCGTCAGAGCAGCGGGGATCGCGGTGCATTGAAGTCCAAATCAGGGAAACAGTATGCATCAGCGTGTAGTTTGGCATGGACGCATCCTTGGTGCTCAAGCTGTCTAGGATGCTGATGAGAAGCTGTATCATGTTCTCAGACATGAATGCTGCAATGCTGCTGTCGCATGTCTCAATCAGTGAGTGCAGCAGCAAGATAGCATCATTGTGGACACTGTTGGTCATGGTCTTATCTTGCAAACACGCTTTTGCATGCTGAACAACCTGGCAGTCAGCTAGCCAGGGGCGAAGGTCAACATGCTGTTGTGCGAGTCTAGTGATGACTTTCATGGCGTTCTCCGTATGTTTCAGATTCGACGAGTCTCGCATGAAGTCTGTCAATGCAACAGCTGCTTTGGCTGTTTTGAAAACTCCTGGGCTGAGAGGCACTAGCCTGTAGAGAGACTGGAGGGCAAGGAGGCGAAGCGAGCCCAGCTGCGCTGAATTCCATCTATCCAGTGGCTGCACACAATGTTCAACGCTGGGTACTCCTGTTCCAGAGCCAACACTCCTTGTCATGTAACCTTTTGCTTTCTTGAGTACCGTGAAAGTCTGGTTAAGTAGGGCAGCACCTGAGTACTGCTGGCTGGCACATCAACGTACAGCAACAACAAATCCATTAAGCGGAGTCGCATGACCTCGCGGCAGCAGTTGGTTGATTTCTCACACATCACAATGAGAATATTCCACAGTAGCTGCTGCTGCTCATGAGCTGCAGTATCTGGTTGTAGGGAAAAGTGTGTGATTCCATGTTTCTCCGGGTCTGCAAGATCTGGTGACAGTGCAGCCTTCATCAGCAGATGCAACAGGCCTCCAGTCTGCATCTTTTTGCAAAACTCATTATCCTCAGCTAGGAACAGCAGGATGCTCAGAATTGTGTTTCTGACCTCCTTTCCAGCATCTTTATAGCTGTGGGTGTATGCCTCCTGCATACCGCATTTGCCAAGTTGATGTCAGTATGGTAGCTGTACGCTTGTTTTCAGTCCTGTGATGTGCAGGTTTGTGAGCCAACACGACGTAAATGGATATTCAAGGCAGATGCTACATATTTTGCACAGAGTATGGATAACTTGTATCAGTGTATCGGCTAAGGGATCGAACTCGGCATGTGAAATCAAAGAGGCACACTGTGAGAAGCGTGAGAAATATGTCCACATATGGTTCACCCAGGGCTGTGTCACGGCTATCATCGTGGGATGCATCCTCCTTGTTGGGGCGTGGGCCACCGATGGCACTCTGCACTGTTGGTAGTGTCGAGAGCTGTGTCTGAATGATGCTTGAGGCATGCATCAGGCGGGCGCGCTGAAGCACTTGGCTGTCGCTTGAAATCTCTGCAGACAAACAAATCCCTTGTCTGTGTATGCACACGCGGTATGCATCATGTTGCTGCAATGTAGAAACAAAGCCGCACGCGATGGTGACCTGTGCATGTCCTTAACCGAGTTGTGGAACTCTGGAGATATGAGGTCCACGGGATGAGACTTCACATGCTCTAGAATGTAGTCCGTCCTGCATCTCATATGATCTCATCAGCTGTTGCAAGAATGCGGTCCTAGAGATGCCCTCTCAAGTAATCAACAACTCGAGCAGGTCTCGACCATTGCAGCTGGCCGGTGCGCACTCTGCAACTGGGAAACTCTCTGAAGATATTCGCTGTGTATCATTTGGAAAGCAACCACTATCCGGCACCTTTGTGGCATTCGAACTGTTGTCCTCTCCCTGAAGGCATCGCTCATCTGAGACCTATCGTTGCGAGAGAGCACGTGCATCCTCCAGAAGGAACGGACTGACCTGATGTGGGAGCATTCGTGGCTTTGGCATCGTGTCCAACAGATTCCAAAGCAGATCGAGCAGCGAGGGGAGGAGAACTGAAGTGAGTTTGCATCTGAACTGCAGAAGGATGCCAAGGAGGCTACGGAAGATGGACGTGCCTTGCACTATCTGATGTGCAGTATCTGGGCAGCGAGATAGCTGTAACAGCACGTCCAAAAGCGCCTCTGCAAGGGCGTGTGACTCAACAGTATCCAGATCATCTGCTATAGAAGTTGCAATGCCGCTATCACGAACCCACCTGCAGAGCCGCAGCGATGGGTTCCGCAAGAGCACTGAAACCCAGTGCAAGGAGTTGGTATCAGCTGTATACCTCTGGTTGATTTGGAGGCGCCGCTGAGAACACGCTCTCCTTTTGGCTTCATCCGCGGCCTTGTTATCTTGGGCAACAGAAACTTCACTGACAAAGGATTTGAGCATCTACATGGCTCGTGAACATGTGTAACAAGTAAATTTGAGGCTCTTCACAGAAACTGGAAAATTCCCCACACCTCACAAGCAGCAAGCTGCAGCTGCATAGGGGAGTCTCGCAAGCATGAACATGCCAAGTTCAGCATCCGCAGTACAGCTTCCTTCATTATTGTTTCATCTGTAACAAGCTTCTTGCGTAGTGGAAGGCCCAAAGTTCTGCAGTGGCAACTCAACTAAGGCTCTGGGCCAACAAGTCAAGAGTGAGAATCAAACATGCCCATGAATGCCATACCGCAGCAATAGGCACAAGGCACCAACAAACTGGTGCTCTCCATGCTTCATTGCTCTAATAGTCACCTCCATCACGGAACACACTTGCTCTAGATCTGACATGTAGAACCCAGAACTATTCTTCCGTGCAAGAGCTTCTAGGGCTGCGATGTGCCTCGAAGCTAATGTTTTAGAGTCAGGGCCGGTAAGCAACTGTAACACAGTGTCCAGTGGCACAGGGGAGGAGTTGCTCTGCAGAGCCCCTGCCATTGTGTTTTGATCTTTAGGCGCCATGGCTGCGAATAGGAGTACCAGCTACACGCTGTCAATCTGCGCCTGGAAACATCTTGCACTTAACAGGTCGAGCTGTCTGTTGATTTATGTGACGAGCAGTATCTCAGACTACTGCATCTGATGGTCGTTCATGGTGTCTTGAATCGGCCAATTTGACAATCTCACGCACATGCCAGCACATGAATCATGCCGAGAGTCCGCATCAACGAACGGAACAGCATTGCACAACGTATTGAAGTGCGTGTATATGTTTCCGTGCACGCATTCTCCAGTTCAGCGGCAGTCTGCGTCTGCCCATGGTTACGGCACCACCCTCTCCAGAGGACAAAGTTAGTTGATGTGTGGTAGTATACTGCTTCGTAGCCGTCGTAGTTTATCTTTGCTGGTCAGAGTTGGCTCTGCAAATCCAGTGAAGGTATGTCACTGTCCAGCTGTTGTACGCACCTTTGTGTTCGCCTGTGATGAACCAACAGCCTAGACGTGAGACAGGTCAATTCAGTCAAGAATTCTCTCTCAGCTCTTGCGATCGAAGCAGAAGTCACAGGTGCATTCTGCAGCTGTTTGTTTCCCATGCCAGTGTGTTCTTTGGCATCCTGCCTTCCACATATTCAAATTGCCTCTGATCATCCCTTACTGGTCCTCATCATGTGCAGGCATCCCTGTAGACTCTGGGGTGCCTGATCAGCCGTTTGGGGATGTTCAAACTCTGCAGGGGTGCGCAACTACAACCTGGATGGTCTGTCACGTGTACAGCGCGACAAATTACACAGCAGATTGCAAGCAACGTGCAGGGCAACGAATAGGGCTGAGCGCCTGACAGAATGCTACAAGGATGGGCTGTGTGTTGCGATTGAAGGGGGTGTCGGTGAAAGCATAGGTAGCATCGATGCACTGGAGTGCTTTGCCTGGGCTGTGGTGATTGATCCTGTCACTGGGAGAAGAGGCCAGGCACGATCTGCTTCATTTCAGTTGCCTGATGCAGTTGCCGCCCTCGTCCGCGAAGGTGTGGAGTTGGGCACAGCCGATGACCAAGTTCTAGGACGCACAGATTCTGGGAAGAAGTCTGGGACGGTTGGGTACGGGCTCGTCGTCATCGCATGCAATTGAGTTGACCAATGTGTTGAGTTCGCGTACTTTAACGATTGCTGCTACACAGGCTAGAATGTGAATACAGTGGCAGGAGAAACTAACGTTTTGTTGCATTTGCAGCCACCTCACCCGCGGCATCATCAGCAGAACCAGTTACTATGAGCACACTGTGACTCTAGCGCTTGTGCCATTACTGTGGGACAGCTTGTACGAGCGTTAGTATTCCGGGAGTGTGAAGTTCTACCTTGTAGGCTGCAACTTTTGACAGGAAGTATGCCTGGTGATCTACCAAGCTTGGCACAGGGCAGCAGAGGCAATAGGCTGAGGCGCCCAGATGGGTTAGAGCTTGACATGCTGGTGCGTAATGGATCTTGGAGCTAGTTAAGTTGCTGTGGAGAGCTGTTGCAGGTACGTTGTGTGTTCATGTAGGCAGGTTTGCTGAGAGATGCTGCTGTTACAGTGTAAAGTGCACAGCGTGCCTGCTCCATGTGATCTGGAGCCGCTCCTACGTACCATCACTCCTCAGCTGCCATCTTTGACTGCAAGTGAGGATCCAGACAGCTCCGGACCTGTTATACACAGAGCTGGGGAGAGCAACAAGTCCAGTCCTTGGAGCGTCCAGAAGCAAGCGTTGTACAAAGCTCATGCCGCCACTCCATCGCACTTGAAACACATTAGGTTCGGGGAGAAGGATGTGTCTTCCCAGCAGTATCTTTCTCCAGTGCCGTGTTTGAATTCCATGGCTTCGCGTGCCATGCTTAATCGGCACAGTGCTGTGATGTTCGCCAGAGCACTGTCATCTCTTGTTCAGATCATGGGATTTTCGGAGGTACCCCCGAACCAGGAACTGCTTTCCTTCATGGACGTGCACATCAACAGGAACATAGATCTTACTCCCGATCAACTCAAGCTGTTCGTCAGAGCTGTTCTTGAGTTTCCGAATCACATTCAGGTGTGCCAGATTTCCAACTGATGCTGGCCTGGGATTTTTTTTTACAATGCAGCTGAAACAGAATGTTAGAGTGCAGCGAATGAGATGTTCCTGCAGATTCTTGCATCTCAAATATTCTTTGTGCTGGGAATGTTCTACTCTGCACTGAGGGTTGTGCAAGATGACGAACCTTGCCAAGCTCGCGTAGCTGAACAGGTTCGACGTGTAGTACATGCTAGCGCCACTCAGAGTGATGTGCGCAAAGCTCTGAGAAGCTGGTTCTGGGATGATGTGGACAAGGAGGTGTTGTCAAATGAGCAGTTCTCGAGAAGTGGGTTCATGCTGCTCTCGCACATGTCTGAACATGAGGTCAAATTACACAGCTTGTATGACGTCTTGAAATTCGAACACAGCATCTTGTTGCAGGTGTGAAGCAATGCACGTTCAGTGTGCCTTTAAATCATGGGGTGTGTATTTGCCGTCAGTTCCCGCCAACAAAAAAAACTTTTCATGTCGAGAATTATGTTCAGGTGATTTCTCAACTTGTGGTTACTGTAGACAGTTCATTGGCCCTCAGGCCCGGGCACACAAAGAGGTGAGAATCATTCCTCTTTCATGCTTGCAAAGTATGTATGTCATGGGCGGCACAGTAGTCTAGGGTTTGTGGGGACAGCTTGGTATCAATTGTAGGAGAAACTTGCGAACCAGCCTGAAAACCCCCGGAAGGGTGGACCTCACGAATACCTCTTGCACAAGCGACAGGACTCAGGAGAAGATAGAAAGTCCTGAGCCTCCAAGCCCCCAAAGAAATTCTGGTCGCATCCCAGCCCATCTCAGGTGCTTGCATGTTGTCAAGTGTTGTGTTCACTTGGACAAACAAGCTGTTCTGTTTCACTGTGAGCTGCACTGTCCCTGTCCACGTGCTTCCTCCTAAACAAGCATGTGGAACAAGCATGCCTGCTACTCAACATGCTTGCAAATTCTCAACTGGATGATGTGTCTCAAGTGCCCATCTCCACAGCAGTGCATAGTGCCAGTAAAAGTCAACTACTGACACGTCATCATCCGGCGGAGTTACCTGGTGGGTGTTCTGATTAGGACCTGCAACTACCTCTGTTTGCATCAACTAACTGATCACTTCCCTGCTGTAATATTTCAGCATGTGCAGTGATACACAGCAGAGCACTGTCAAAGGCGTACAGAAGCCCAGACGTGTCAAGACTGATGCCAGCGATACAGCTGGATCAAGCTATAACGTGGACACTGCCGCACAGTCACCAGCTACCATTGAAATTGTGAACGGAAATGATGGTCTTTACTTATTTGATATCGAAACACCACAACAAAGTCCAGTCCGCTACACCAGCTCGCTCAGGCAGGCTGATATAACGAATGGAGGTCCCATCAGCTCCCCGGCCGCTGGGCACGACTTCACACCTGCAGGCATAGAAACAGCTGTGCAAGAACACGAACATCTACAAGATAGGCAGGGGCTTCCAAATGTGACAAGAACTACCGTCGCAGCTGAACAGGTTTGTCAGGATGATGTGCAGCCGATAGGGTTGGCTGGGACCATTCATGTCAGTGCGATGGATGCTATTGGGCTGAATGCAATCGCCGGAATGCATGGCATGGAAGCAGATGCACTGCGTCAGACTGTTGCGCATCCCGCTGGTGTTTTGGGGTCACCAACCGAGTACAGCGAGCAGGAACACAGTCGCAAGATTGCGAGCTCACCCGCGGTCACGGCTAATGTTGCGAAGCTGTCAGCATCATCCATTGACAATGAGGTGCCGGGTCTTGTACTTTATTCAAGATATCTAGCCACTGCACTGCCCTCTGTATGCCGCAGTGTGTCTGTCACCACCTGTGCACCCATGTAGACACAGATAGCAAGCGAAGAGGCAGCTGCTGGGGATGGCAAACGCGCACATCCACATGTAGCCATGGGGAACAGAGCTGACATGGTAGTGTCTAACAGGCCTTCTGCATATGCAAGTGCTGCATTGATGGACGTACGTTCATGCATTGGAATGAGTTCTGTGAGCCTTCTCCAGTACATCCACAAGTCATGAAGCTGCGGTGTACAGGATACACAACTGCTTCAAGCCTATGCTGTGCATAGCTCTGTGGATCTGGATGTTACCGAATTTTCCAGCACATCCAACGAACTGATCAAGGTTGCTAAAGAAATGCGCACAGGAACGCACATCGACCACACCAATGAAGAAGACGCCAACAGGAATTCTTTGAGTATGACAGCTAAGCAAGACACTCGGAAGGCAGATGATGCCACAACCAAAGTGAGCAGCAATGCCTTTGAGATTGCCGAGAAAGAGCAGCAGCATCTCAAAAAGCCAGAGGTGTTCTCGGCGCCTCATGCCAACCATGTAGAAAGAACTGTACAGATACGCACAGTGTTCTCAGCATGTTCCTTGTGATGGTTGTGTCTCCTTGTTCACAGCAGTTGTCACAGGTTGAGTGTTTTGTAGGCTGAAGATTCATCACATGCACTATCTGCAGCAGCCACTGTTCAAGACACACAGGCTGGTCTAGAAGCTCTGGGGGTGAATCCTCTTGTTGCCATGGGCCATACGCTACATGCCCAGGTACCTGAAGGAAACCAACTGTTACAGTCTAGCCAAGTTATTCATGGTGCCCAAGAAACCTCACATGCCTCACAAGGTACACATAGAGTTCCAGCAAACGTTGTGCCTGAGCTTACAGACAGCGTGGCTATGGTGCAAACAGTATCCAACCCTCAACATAATGATGTCATCTCCAACAAGTCTGAAGCTCCAAACCAGCCAGGGGACGTTGCCATGGTATGTGCTAGAGGATGTTGCTGCTTGCCAGCGGCTAGTTTATGCGATCGTTTACTCATGATGCTATGGCACAGCTTCACACTCCTCGACTCAATGAACCTGTGCAGAATGATACAGCAGGACATATGGATCGGAAGGCTTCCCTGTTGAGTGCTCGAAACAGCCTGGCAGAGCTTGGTGTGAATCCTGTAGTAAGTCTTGCAGCAAGCGTACTGGGCGCAGTCGTGGAGGAGCCAGAGGAACCATCATCAAAGGGCGCGGTTCTGCAGCAAGAGACGCAGCCCTCTCTCGTTGCCATGGGCCATACGTTACATACGCAGGTGCATGAAGAAAACCAACTGTCACAGTCCAGCCAAGCAGTTCAGGGTGCTGAAGCACAGGACCAGCCAGAGGACGTTGCCATGGTATGTGCTAGAAGATGTTGCGGTTAGTTCGTGCAATGGATTTTCGGTTTTTTTCACATGATGCCATGGCACAGGTTCACACACCTTGACTCAACGAACCTGTGCAGAATGATACAGCAGGATATATGGATCGAAAGGCGTCCCTGTTAAGTGCTCGAAACAGCCTGGCAGACCTTGGCGTGAATCCTGTAGTCAGTCTTGCAGCAAGCGTACTGGGCGCAGTTGTGGAGGAGCCAGAGGAACCATTACCGAATGGCGTGACTCTGAAGCAAGAGACACAGCCCTCTCTCGTTGCCATGGACCGTACGTTACATGCCCAGGTGCATGAAGAAAACCAACTGTCACAGTCCAGCCAAGCAGTTCAGGGTGCTGAAGCACAGGACCAGCCAGAGGACGTTGCCATGGTATGTGCTAGAAGATGTTGCGGTTAGTTCGTGCAATGGATTTTCGGTTTTTTTCACATGATGCCATGGCACAGGTTCACACACCTTGACTCAACGAACCTGTGCAGAATGATACAGCAGGATATATGGATCGAAAGGCGTCCCTGTTAAGTGCTCGAAACAGCCTGGCAGACCTTGGCGTGAATCCTGTAGTCAGTCTTGCAGCAAGCGTACTGGGCGCAGTTGTGGAGGAGCCAGAGGAACCATTACCGAATGGCGTGACTCTGAAGCAAGAGACACAGCCCTCTCTCGTTGCCATGGACCGTACGTTACATGCCCAGGTGCATAAAGAAAACCAACTGTCACAGTCCAGCCAAGCAGTTCAGGGTGCTGAAGCACAGGACCAGCCAGAGGAAGTGGCCATGGTAAGTGCTAGAAGATGTTGCGGTTAGTTCGTGCAACGGGTTTTCAGTTCTTTTCACATGATGCTATGGCACAGCTTCACACACCTTGACTCAACGAACCTGTGCAGAATGATACAGCCGGACATATGGATCAAAAGGCGTCCCTGTTAAGTGCTCGCAACAGCCTGATAGACCTTGGCGTGAATCCTGTAGTCAGTCTTGCAGCAAGCGTACTGGGCGCAGTTGTGGAGGAGCCAGAGGAACTATTGCCGAATGGCGTGACTCTGAAGCAAGAGACACAGCCCTCGACAATGCAGCGCACAGACCAAAATGTACGTCTACGTCAGTTGGGTTTCTGTGTGCCTGCTGACACTTCAGTACTAGTCCTCTATGTCACAGCTGTACTAACAACCCTTCTATCAGAGACAATGAACCACTCCTGCTTCATCATGCAGCTCCAATCTTCCTCTCAGAGGCTGGACCGAATGTCCACCATTCAAAGTGCGCGTGACAGTTTAGCAGACCTGGGTGTGAATCCACTTGTGTGCCTCACACCCTCATTGCTGGACGCCCTGCTTGATGGGAAACAGGATGTTCCGCAGTCACCACCAGCGCATGCTGCATTGCCAGCCGCGAAGACAGAATCACAGGGGCTCCAATCAGGGTCTGTTCGATTATCAGCGATTCGTCGTTCACAGAACCCAGCTGTACATGAAGACATCGGCCGGACCTCACATCCTAACATCATTGCGGATACATCGCTTGAGGAAACTACACAGGGGACAGAGACCATGAATCAGGTGTTCATGCAGACGACATCGCAACTGCATTGCACTCTTGCATAAGTTGAATGACCACAGTGCGCAGAGCATTGAAAGGTAAGCATAGATCTCGTGGTGCAGGCTGCAGTCACAGGACACTTTTCTCAGCGTACGGACGACATGACTATGGGGACGGAGTCTCAAGTGCTTGTGCAGCAGAACGCAATGGCAAATGCACTTCACAATGGCACACCTTCACAGGATGGCACACAAGCTCAAGAACAAGCGGCAGAGGAATTGGATGCCCACATGGGAGCTGCCACAGGCGTGGCACCGCAGCCTGAAGGTGTAGTGCTTGAAGATGGTTCTGAAGATCAGAAGCTGCTAGCCGTAACTCTTCCGCAAAGCACCATGGCGTCTGGTTTTGAAACAAGTCAGGCACACATTCCGGAAGGAGAACGGGTCATTCAAGAGCATGGGGATGAAAAGGGCATTGTTGCATGGGGATCGGATCCCTTTGGCAGCGCGCATGAGTCTGCCGTTGAGGACCGCGATGTACTTGATACACTCCCTGGATGGCAAGTGCACCCGACCCTGCACAGTGTCGCAGCTCAGACTCAGCTGGAAGCTTCAATTCCCAGCAACAGTTTACGTGATCAAGGTGACCACACACAAGCAAGAGAAACTGTTCACGGGCAAGAGTTGGCGTCAGTCGCAATGGAGAACAGTTCACTTGACGATTCAACTCCTGCCCACTCTGGGAAAGATTTGAAGGCTGCTCCACATACCTCGAATTCACCTGCTGTAACAAGCAGTCGACAGGAGATTCAAGACGAAGTGATGTTGCAAATTGTAGGTGATGGCATGGGAGCTGCAGTGACCACAGGAGCGATGGGGAACAGTCCTGTTCGGACGAATCAGTCGAGTTTGGTACACCTCTCTTGACACCTGGCTGTGGCTAATTGTGTAGTTTTTGTATGCAAACAGCATGCACACCGACATGCACTGTGATGTAACACAATTACATACGCCGCACAAAGTCTAGAATGAAGTGCAGAGTGGGTTAGGAAGAATAAGGTACTGCTGACGCTTGCAGGGGCCAGACACGAATGTATTGCCAGATGCAGAGTTGGTGTCCTTCCCTGATGCAAGTGATGGCATTTCTCAATCTACTGAGACTGGACGCAAGAGTACTAGCATTGCAGATTTCCTTGAAATGATCGGCACACAAAATTCCATCTTGGGTGACGAACTCACTAACCCACGAGACGCACGAAGTGCAGGCAAGCCTCTCCAAGCAAGTATTAGCAGGAACACCCCTCTAGGGGATTCTGCTTGGCAGCCTGTCAATATATTCTGATTCTGCATCATGTGCCACAACTTCGGCTAGTCGCACAGGGAGCTGTGTCCTATGAACACGAACCGATGTTCCCATGCAGGGGGGCCACATTGCAAGGATGCCACAGCCACAGGAGTGGTGCACTATAACCCTCTTCATGATGTGACTGTCTCCACAGCAGCTCACACAGCTGAACATTTGCACACATCACAGAAGTCAGCAGCAAGTACATTGAAAAAATCAGCTGACATGACGCATCTGAGCACAGGACCAACATCCATTCTTGGTGTGCAACCTGGAAAACCTTGCCATGCTGAAGACACCAATGCCTCCGGATTATCCATGTACAATTTCCATAGCATGCATGAAATTTGGCACTGTCATGTGGCTGATTCTCATCAATAGGAAGCCTTGAAAGCCGGGCAGAAGAGGCAGAAGAGACACCTTACTCATGTGCCCGATTCGCAAATCATAGATACAAGCATAACATCAGATTACAGATAGTTTTTGTGTGAAACCGTACAATAACCGGAGCTAAGTGTGTCTGTTGTGCAGGAGATTTCAACACAGAGGTCAAAGCAACAGAAACTGTCATGAATTTCAACCCTCTTCACGATGTCACTGTGTCCACAGCAGCAATCAGCACCTTGCAGCACGAGGCTGCAAGCGACTTGCCCACACATAAACCAAACTCCACACCTACGTTGCAACTTGGCGAGGACACGGTTAACAAAGGTGTGTACATGTTACGAAGCATCTGTGTGCTTTCAACAACACACTGATGTCCTACATAACCAGATGCTTACAATATTTTATCTGCAGGGTACCATGAGCCCCAGTCTGATAGCGTTTACAAGCACTACAACCCCTTACACGATGTCACATTGTCCAGCATAGCTGAAAGTAATGCTGCAGACCAACATGGCACCGGCAAAGCTTCTACTCCCCCAGCCTCCAGCCAACTACCAGAGCAGACAGCAGCGAGCACGATGAACCTGAGTACTTTGGGACCTTTGTCAGACTTGGAAGGAGATACTGTCACTGTCGGTGAGCTCCAAGCATTCAAGTGACCTTGTGTTACACCCAGCGTATGAGCACTGTTGATTGACTAGTACGCCACCTGTTCTTGATAATGTGATTTGCTGCTGGCACAACCACTCCCTCGACCAGCTCCAAGCCTCCTTCAGGAGATTCCAGGTACAGAGAGCGTCAAAACTATGACATCAACAGTAGGGTTAATGTTGTGACATTGACATACTTTCACCATTCGGAAAAAGAATACAGGCTGTGTGGTGTAGAGGTCCAGCCGTCGATGGTCAAGCAGTTCAACCCACTGCACGATCTGACTCAAACAGGCACAGTTGGAGATGATACTGTGCAACCTGACACTGTGACCGACTTTGCATCCGCCTCAAGTCAGCTTGCAGAGCATTTGGTGCGACCTAGTGCAACTGAGGGAGTGCAGCAAGCCACTATCTCTCAGCTGACAATCCCACCGACCACAGGTGCGAATGCCATTGACTCAAGATAGGCCATCTCAAAGCGAGAAAAACATTCGCAGTGTGCTGTATTCATGAAACCTGGACTGTTCTTTGCAGGCGGGGCAACAGTCAAAGATGACACACTTGCATACTCCATGTTTAAGCACTACAACCCATTGCATGAGGCCACCATGCAAAGTGGACTCGGGGACACAGCACTGTATGCTAACAGTGTGACACTTCTCCCTCCTGCTGCAATCAACCTCTCAGAATGTTCCGCAAGTGATGTGGCAACCAAGAGCGAGCAGCCAACTGTGTCAGAGTTGACAGTGCCCAACACAGGTATTGATCCCAACTCGTGGCATGCCTTGCACAGGAACATCTGCAACATCAGTATGTTGTGTGTTGGAGTCATCTAACACTGCTTCTCTCAACGTGTTAGACGCCTCGTCTTTAGAAGCGCCGCGACTTTAGCAAGTACTCTGTCAGCTGCATAATTTCTTCAATAGAAAAGAACAACGCCTTTTACACCAGCCGTGATAGACGCCTGAATGCACTGTCAGATCGCCTGGATGCACTGTCAGACCATTTTGTCAAATTCAACGTTGCATCACTCTTCTGGTAGCATTGTAGGCCATTCTGCAGCAGGTGTGCCTGGCGACGATGGCGTCATCAAGTTACACAACCCGTTGTATGGCAGTGCCCCAGCAGTTACTGAATTTGTCACGTGGCAGCCTGAAACCAGCACTCTGCAATCAGGCATGCTCCATCCGATGATCGACACGCCCTGTTGACCACCTCCGCTCTCTTTGCTTGCTCAACTGTGCTGCTGTCACATAACAAGTCTTCATCAACGCCTTGGATTATGTGGAGAATAATATGTTGAGAGATAGTGCTTCACCCCACTATTCGTAAGTCTTGGGTGTCATCACCCGAGCACTTGGAACATGAGAGGTGCCAGCTTGTGCAGATACTATCCCATCGGCAGTATTGGAGGACAGAGCATTGCAACTGACACAGACACTGGGCCCAAGGGTGGGTTCCGATGAGGTTCAGAATTTAATACGCCATGTACGTGGTCAGATGGAGCATACTGGAAACCTGTTGGCACAGCAATCCATGGATTCCGACTCTGAAACAGAGTTGGCTGAGGTGCACGAATATGCCAAGTATCTGGGCATGGATGTCAATGCTGATCCTGAGCTGCTGTTCATTGCCAAGTATGCAGTAGAGGCGGATGTCCCGGCAGACTGGACAGCTTGCTTGGATGAATCTGGTAAAGAGTATTTCTGCAACCTTGAGACTGGGAAGACCCAGTATCAGCACCCTATGGATGAGAAACATATCCGAATGTATCACAACTTGAAGGCCAAGAAAGCCTTGACTGCGGGGAAGGACAGAGACAAGGTTTAGTGTAGCTGGTCTACTGCGTAGCGTTAGTGTAGTATTAGGAACATAAGTGAGCCTTGCAGAGCACAGGGTAGCCTATCAGAGAGTCAGCAGTAAGCAACATATGTTCTCGGCGACGCTGCAGCTTGTTGGCTCTGAGCACAGGATTCAGGCGCAAACGGTCAGGGAATGTGAGGCATTGTGCTTTACGTGCTTGCCTACAGGTTCCATTGCCCCAACCAGAGGATGCCTTGGACCTCGTGCTATCTAGCATCTCCCTCTGGAAATGAGTGACATCTACAGAGTTTTACAAACCGGAAAGGTAGTAAATAGGCATGAACCCAAATAGCCAAAATCAACTAACACAAAGAGTGACATCTACCATTCTTCACTGTGACATCTACCAGGTTTCTGTGCTGACTGGGATGCAGTACCTTTACTTTTGCATGGCCATCGTGAATGCTTACATCGGTCGCCATGCCTGAAAGGCAGGTTCATGAATGCTGGAACGAGAAATAGCAAGGCTTGCCTGAATTCAACTGAATTACTGCATTGATAACCAGCCATGCACGGTGGGCGGGTCTATTCCGAGCCCCCAGATCTAGAAACTGGGGGTTTTCTGAAAGGACAACATGTTTCCCGACGGCGTCGACAATAGGGCTGGCCAAAGTCCTATATTCGATATTATCGCCGATATCGTATCGAAATATCGACCAATATCTATACGTTTTTTCCCCATATCGGTTGACCCGATATGCGTCAGTGAAGACACCAGCGGAAAGGGCAGATAGGCCAGACTGCAGACCCCTTGGTATGTAAATCAGTGCCGATTCGTGGTAAATGAAGTGTTAGCATCAACAAAGATTGTCGTGATTCGAATTCAGTGCATGGAGTGGTATATCTGAGTGGCACTTGTAGCCATCTCATCTATTGTTGGTGTGTATCCAATGAGTTCCAACTATACTTAGGATCAGTGCATCTGCACTAACTTTGAACTGTAATTGTGTGTATTGTTTACATACATCCGCGTGTTGCGGTCAGTTCCGCCATCCACAATATGTTATGGGCCTGTCCATTTTTGCTTGTGTATTGCAATTCCTTTCTCAATTGAGATAGAAGTACTCTGGTAGCTTGTTGAAAGCATGGCACCGAGGAAGAAGCCCACTGGGGAAGACGACGATGAATCGACGTTCAATCCGAAGGCAAAAGTTGTGGACGATGAGGATGAGGATGCTGTGGATGACGTGGACATCCACACCACAGGCGGCATAGTCCAACAAACAACAGATGAGACTCTAGGCAATCCAGGCCCCAAGCCTGCAGAGGAGCAGCTTGAAAACATGCTGGCACAGTCAGAGCGTCGCAACTGGGAGACACTCTCCCTGAAGCAGTGCGATTTTTCCACAGCAGCAAGTCTGAAGTCGTTTATCCTCCACATGCGTTTTCAGCTTCGATCACGCCAGGGAGATTTTCTGTTCCACTGGAGGGTCCCCGGTGATGAGTGGCTTCAGGCCACCACGTTACTTGCTCTGCAGTCCTCTATTCCCTCGTCCAAACGCGCACAGTTCGACCGTTACGACAACTTTCGCGATGCATGGCAGTCCCTGGTGCACATTTACAGCCTGCGCAAACGTGCTGACACTGTCAAAACCCTGACTGAGTTAGTCAACCTGCGTCAAAATGAAAAAGAGTCTATTTCGGCATATGCGGACCGTGCGGAAATGCTTTGGTCGGGGCTGAGAGGCTCAGACATGTCCATGCCGGAAAATCTCGCAATCCATCATTTCCGGCGTGGTCTTTCTCCTGCTTGTGCTCCACTGTTTGCAGTTATGGCAGCGTCAATGTTTAGCTGTTTTGAAGAGGAGAAGACACATATCCTTCTGCATGCCGATTCTCGGGTCTCCAGGTCGTCGCAGGACGTGTTGACTCAACTGCATCAAATGTCGTTGCCACCACCCAGTGCCCCGGGAAAGAAGAAGAAAATGAAATGTGTCTGGTGCAAGAAGTGGCACACCCCTGATACTGACTGTCGCAAGGATGCTCCGAGTGATGGTGGTTGTGCCCAGGGTGGGCGCTGCAACAAAGGCGGACGCGGGCAGGGCGGACAAGGCGGCGGCGGCACTGCGGCCCCAGGCCAAACGCAGGCATTTCAGCACTCCGTTGGCAGTGTTGAGATGTCGACTCTTGAAGCTGAGGCTTCTGTGGCAGATGCTGCAGGCATTCGCCATGAACTGTGTGTTGATTCCGGCGCTACTCATGTTGTGACGCCGTATCTTGAAGATCTGTCTGAGTATCAGTTCGGTCCTACAGAAGGTGCCGTCCAGCTTGCATCCAAAGGAGCTGGTACTTCTGCCAAAGGTTTTGGTGTCCTTGCTTTGCGTTCAAGGTCCACGGGCAGCATTCTAACTTTCAGCAATGCTTTGTACATGCCATCTGCGCGCCGCCGACTCGTGTGTCTGGGCAAGTCCATGCGCAGTGGAGTATTCTGGCATTTTGATTCTCCTACAGGTGGCACTGTTGACGTGCGAGACAAAGGGTACTGGGGAGATATTTCCCTTGCTGAGAATGATTTACTCTTCCTTCATGCTGATGTTCAGGCGCCTGATCGCACAAGACCACACGTGGCAACCCCCCACTCCAGCTCAGCTGTTCACACTGTAGCTCAGATCTACAACGCTCAGCTGCATCATCGCCGACTGGGGCATCCAGGCCGACAAGCTGCCCGAACTCTTGTAAATCTCCACAAGACTCCCCCTGAAGCGTGCGAGAAACTCCCAGACCACTAGCGCTATCCCAGATGCAAGGCACGGATGTAGCCAGCATCCACGTTTCCGAACGGTCACAACACCAGCATTCACTGACTGAAGTTTGGTTCCGCGGTACGTGTCATAATGACTGATAGACTGCAACATGCCCCGAAATAGTCCCCTGTATGCTACATGCGCCCATCTGACGACCTAAGATCACAGCGCAGCTGTTTTCGAGCAGAAAACGATGAACGAAAAATGTGTCTAGACAAGATTAATGAGCTCCGCTGGTGTTGAACCGGCGTAACAAACTGTGCGGCGCAACCAAACTTTCAGTCATGGACATGGACTGGAATCTCACCTACAGCCCACTGTCAATGTAGAAATCGGACGTTCGGACACTTCAGATAACTTTGTTATACTTTGCTCAAGCCAGGTGTATACATAACGGATGTTGTTACGAAAAGGAACATCCTTGTCTATCTATCAGCGACTAGTGTAGATCTATGGATACAGTAACTGTCACGTCGACAGTTATTACCGTTCAAACATCACTACTGTGAACGGACGTATGAATTCAGAAGCAAGTTCAGTTATTGAACAGCTGCATGGGTGCAAATTGTTCAATTGTGCACTCGCCTGTCCCCATGGCCCACCACAACAGACGCTAGAGTATTTCAGTGCGTTTCCAGCAGAATGTCCTGTGTTCTTCGCATCCTTGACACAAGTTTTAGTTTCTTGACGCAACAACAGCATCGTTGCCTTCAGTACATGTCTGCTGTAGTGACAGCACTTTCGACTCCCGCTAGCTCGGCCTGTATGAGTGTCAGGCATGGTCACTTGTTGGATTGCATTGAGTGTGATACCAGCTTGTCTATGGTTGGCAAGTATTTAGGTAACTTCCTGCTTTGTGTCTTCGGACTTGATTACTGTAACTTTAGAGACCACAACATCTGCTCTGCAACAGTTCAGTATCCTGCAGGATCCAGGAACTTGATTGCCTGTTTCTGGATGCACCGTGTGATACAAACCAAGACATTGTCACAGTCTATTACAAACGCCGTGCCAAAACGGTTCGGCAGGCTCTAGCAGATGGTAACAGCACTACCTGTTGAGTCACATGTAGTACTGCGTACACTGTGTAGTCCAGAAACAACCATGCATAACTTGCACAGGATAAATTCAATACTTGTAAATTCAAAATCAATTCAAATGCAATACTTTTCGCACTCACTCCAGCCATCTCAAACAAAGAACTAGCAATCACGGCGTTCAATAATCCACTTCTTCAACACCCCACTTCTTCTTCAATCCACTTCTAAGAATGAACTCCGACCTGGCGCCGCAGCTCGCATCAGGAACAAACAACAACAACAAACACAACACTCAACAGGGGAACATCTGTGGCCCTCTCAACTTGAGATAGGTCCAGCAGTGCTGCTAGAATGATTCCCCTGGTCCTGAGCCAGACAACACAGGCGGCTACATTGCAATGTGGATGAAACTTTACACAGTGCTCTGTGTAGACTCTTCATGCATGTGTTACATGGCGGTCATGCATGCAGCACATAGGTGCGCTATGCAACAGAGCTGCTTGGGTCTGAAGCATGGGGAAGACTACGACATATATGTCACAGTCTATTACAAACGCCACGAGGGCTAGTCTGCCTCTTGCTTTGGAAGCATGTCGGCATGCTTGAGGAGATCCTCTAACACGTCAGTGGTGGTGGTGCAACGCGCCACCCTATCCCTGTGAACTTGGAACTCTTGGACTGCTTGACCTTGTACCAAGTTGGAAGTACGCAGCCATGCGTGCCAATCAGTGAGTTTTGTGACAAGAAAAGGGCCACTAACAACGGTTTTATCTCACTGGACCGGGAGAGGAGATATGCAAGATCGCCAACAGCGAGGACCCTCCCCCTCTGGCGCAACGCGGCACGGCGAGAAGTCTGGCGGGCCGCATTGCGACGTTGGGCTTGCAAAATTCTATTGTGGACCGTCTTGAACAAATCCTGAGCACGCTCATCGCGCTCATGGATATACTGCTCAGGGTCCTGTGGCTCAGGTGCTACAGCCACTGAGCTGGCGCGGGAGACAGCTGCAGCTTGGGCAGTCCAATGCAACTCACCCACAGGTGTGGGTAGCCGTATTGGCGTAGCAAACACCAGTTGGTTGGGACTGACTCCAGTCACTGAGTGCTGGCGCTGCATGTACTCCATGCGTATGGTGGGCAACAGCGAACGCCAGTCATGCACAGCCCCAGAAACTTTGGAAGCTAACATCGCTTTCAGCGTCTGAACTAAGCGCTCGGCGGCACCATTGGACTGTGGGTGGCAGGAGGAGGGGTATACGTGCTCAACCCCAAACCATTTGAGTTGGTGGCGAAAGGCGCCATGAAACTCAGCCCCATTGTCACTGGTGAGCCACTCAGGGAGGCCATAACGCATGAGCCATGCGTCATGGAAGACCTTGGCAACCGAGAGTGCTCTTTTGTCTGGGAGGAACAGAAACTCTGCCGCCTTAGTGAAATAGTCCACCACTATACAGATGTAGGCTGAGCCCACAGCTGTGGTAGACAGGGTTTGTTTTGTGCGGCCGCGATGGCCACGCCCAGTAGGGTCAATAACCTGGCGCAACGGAAATGGACCAGCTAGGTCGATGTGTACGTGCTGGAAGGGGCCAGACATGCGCGGGAGGCGCACTTCAGCCACATGGTACAGCTCAAGGTGTCGAACCTGGCATGCATGGCATTGGCGCACAAACTGTAGAACAACTATGTGTTTATGCAAGACACATAGTGCAGTAGATCGAAGAGGTGGTGCTACGCAATGCACCACAGCTTATACGTCTACTGCACTCAGACAAAGAAGTGGAATCAACATGCAAGATAATTGCTGAGATCACTACGGTGTCTCAGCATGCATTCATGGCCTAATGCCTGTGCATAGCAGCGTAAGGCCTATGCACATCCTTCAATTGTACATGTAATCACACAGTTGGCTAAATGTAATACCACCAATTAGTGAGTCAGAATGGTCACATGCATGCCCACTCCAACACTCCCTTCCATTGAACATTCTGAAATAAATCAAGGCTTCTCACGCAAACCCATACTGCCACGGTGTATACGATATGCTGGACCAGGCAATTGCTTTGTAAACACATCTGCAATCATTTGCTGTGTGGGAATGAAATATGGCAGGATACAGCCAGCCACAACACGATGACGAGCGAAATTGTATGCTATGTCAATGTGTTTAGTGCGATTCTGCGTGCCGGCTGCAGGATTCTTGAGCAGTACAAGTGCGCTCTGGTTATCCATCTGCAGTGAAATTGCTTGCCATTTGCCGTATAGATCATACCATAGCTTTCGCACAGCCAACGCTTCTTTAACTGCAAGCGAACCAGCAATTAGTTCAGCCTCGCATGTAGATGCTGCGACAGTCTGCTGTAGCTTGCTGCCCCAGATGACAGCTGCTCCTGAGTGCAGGAATACGTAGCCGGACGTGCTGCGGCGTTTCACAGGATCTCCGGCGAAGTCTGAATCAGAGTAGCCGATCAGATGTCCTCCGTCACGGGCATAC